>CM065388.1:16360000-16547500 GCA_033060915.1 Euryodendron excelsum | reverse complement strand
GAATCGGTTTACTAAATGCGTTTTCAACAGAAACAGTTTTTGAAACTAATCTGTCAGACGCGGTCTTGTCAAATTTCAGAAAACGAAAAAAGAAAAGAGAAACCGAAATCGTAACCAAACGAACCTAGTGTCCTCTCTCTCTCTCTCTCTCTCTCTCTCTCTCTCTCTCTGCATATCAAAAAATATTTGAGTGTGAATTTATGCCTCAAGATTCAATAATTTTGTGATATTATATGTTTGACTAAAAAATTTCTTAATCATTTTAAAAAGGAGTGTTTTCATGAATTTATTATAGTATGACCTATTGGCATTAGCAATATCTTCAAATAGTGGACTTATTTCACACTATACCTCCGTTATGAAATTCTTAATTTATCCAAATAGAATATCAATGGATAAATGATTATTTAGTGGCATATATTGGAGACATGTTTAACATTAATACATTATTGATAATGGGGTTATTAATCCACAATACTAAAATAATAACATTTTTCGAGTAACCATAAAAGTACATATACTTATATATTTTTGGTCAAACCAATAGTATATTTCGATTTTCATGATTTCAAAATTTGTGCTTCAGTTTTCACAAGATCCTATTAATAAAAGGAGAACGTTTAGCTACCATTGCGGTGATTGGACAAGCGCTCGTCCACAGGTGCCTATTCAAGCATCGTGATGGTGGCTAGCATTTGCCTAACAAAAAGTTTTGGAACCTCCACTGTTGATTAAACCAGTTGTATAAATTTCTTGTTTTGTAGACAATTTGTGGGTACATGGGCCTACGGAAAATAGTCCAGTAGTTATGTAGTACTGATATTCAGTAGTAATTACTATCAAATAATGACACGTAATAAGTAAATACATTTGTCATCAGTAACCTGAATGTGTGGTATATTAGAAAGACTTTTTGAAAAACACTATATTAGATTTTGTCATGTGATATTTTTTCTTTAAAGTGTTTGTACTACACCACACATTCCGGTTACTGATACATTAATTCATGTGTCATTATTTAATAGGGATTATCACTGAACATTCAATACTACTTAACCACTAAACTTTTTTTCAGAATTCACATCGCCACATGACCATGTCACGTCACTACACAAGATCACCACATCATTTTCATGACAACATCTAGGTACCATAGTGCCAATCTTATGAGGTGACACAATGATCATGTAGAACAAGAGTGGACTCAAAAAAAAAAAAAAAATGAGGGAGCCAAGGTAAAAAAAATTTAAATTTTAAGGAGTTAAAGTAAAATTTTCTAAATTTTAGAAGGCTAATACTCATTTTCTTATTCTAAATACTCAAAAAGAAAAAAAAAAAACAATTGGATACAAAAAGAATTTCATAAACTCAGAGGAGGGGCAAAACACTATTTTGTATTGAAAATACATGAAAATTATAGGACCTAAGCATAATTTCAAAATTTTAGGAGGGTTGAGTCACCTTAGCCCGCATATAAATCCGTCCCTGATCTAGACACTTCTAATCCTGTCTTGCTTGCTTCCCTTTAGAGTTGAGCCATGCTAGTTATGAGTTGAAATGTACCTTACGCCTGGTCTCATATCTAGAACCTTAGGGACAATCTCCAAATGCACTCCTAGTACACTATTAGGATGCATTCAATGGCCGATGGAGGGGGACAAGTGGAGGCGCGACCCTCTCAAAATTTTTAAATTTCTTTTAAACTTCATAAATTTTTGTATATTTAAAAAAAAATAGTGTAATGGTCCCTGATAATTTAAAAAAATTTACCTGACCCACTTTTGAACAAAATTTTTTTACCTTAACCCCTTCATGTAAAATTCTAGGTCTAAGTCTGCCACTAGATGCATTCCATTCCCTCTCAACTCGGTTTAGCATGCTCGATTCTCCCATGACTTGGTCAAGCAGCTCTTCACCCGAGTGCACCTCTCCCATGCCTTATAGTCCCCTCTCTCCAATGACACCCATATGTTATTATTCCAACCTTGTCGTAACTAGGATTTGAGGATCCCATCAAGAACGGTGCCAAAGGAGGCCGCTTCTCTCGTACCCACTTGATCATATGCTCTTTGCATGTGTGATAATTTGGCCTCCATAGTTTGAGCACCTTTGCATCATTGCATATGAACCCACTTGATCATATGCTCTTTGCATGTGTGATAATTTGGCCTCCATAGTTTGAGCACCTTTGCATCATTGCATATGAATAATGTTATGTACAATTTTATTTTATAATTTTTTTTCTTTTTTACACACAATATTATAGGACTCACATTTATTAATTCACGTAAGATCCATTAACTTGTGTGAGAAAAGAGATTACGTAATAAATTCATACAGTGAGTGTATGTTTTTTTTTTTTTTTGTTAATCTCCAAGTAATCACTTCCTTCTAATTATCCAACTCTTGACCTTGGTTTTCCATTACTCTCTCTCTCTCTCTCTCCTAAAACATTTTAGGTTTTACTAAGTTAGTCCAGTGTTGCCTACATGTTCACCATACTTTTCAAAAAGCTCATTTAGTCATTGTCAACTCCAACAATTCATACTAGCAGTGAATCCGTGCTATGCACAAATCAGAAATACAAAATCATATGTCGATTTTTCAAATGATTTTTTACAAACAAAGAGTTTTATAGAATCGTATATTTAAAATATGATATTAACCGATACAACATCTATAAGATAACTTTCGTCTTAAAAGTTATTTGGACTAAACATATTAACAATATTTTCTCTACTATAATAGCCATAAAGAGAAAAAAAAAATGTAGAAATAACAATTTATGTACTAACTATTAAGTTACACTTTTAATATATAATTGTTTATTGGAAGTAAATACATTTGTTAAATTTTGATAATAAATTTATTGAGTTATATTTAGGATTGAAAATAAATAAATAAAAATTATAAATATATATATATATATATGTCTAATATCTATTAAGAAATAGTCATTCAAATTAATAAAACAATATTATTACACTTTATTTTTTGAGAAAATATAAATTAATAGTGAAATAAAATTAATTGAATTTTCATACTTTAATTAAAATAAATATACGTAAATCTCTTAATTCCATACATGAATAATGTTTGTCTGTAAAATTATTTAATAAAAAGTTAGTATACTTTATATGTGTCAAATTTTGTATTTATGTTTACTTTTTTTCCCTTTTTTGGGTAAGTATTTAATATAATAAAATAGATTCATACAATGTGAAATGAATTAGTGATTCATTTTTTGTTCTTAACAATGAAATATCATTAACCTTTTCATACGTTTATTCTTTTCCATAATCTAAAGGATTATATTTTGTTAATTCATTAAAATGAAACTGTACTTATGCCAACATATAGGATCTTAAGTATATTGCGACATATATTAAAAAAATCATAATGGACAAAGTAAAAGTTATCTATTTTCTTCATTAATTATTATTTTATAAGTTTATTAACCTTCATTAATGTCAACTTTATTAGGTTTTGGTAAATCTAACTCACAGCAAAAACAAATTACGAATATATAAGAATTTTAAAAGTTAAATGGGTTTAAAAAGAGCATTACTTATAAGGATTTAAATAGATTGTTAGATTTAGTTACTATATTGACTCCAAATAATTAATGATATAATTCATTTTAATATATTTTTGTCTTTAATAATTTTTTAAAGTTTTCATATTGAAACGGTGACAATTCAAAAAACACTACCATATTAATTCAATAACCAATGGCTTCATGAAATTTGTATTTTTATATTTTTTAAATTTAAAAAATTGAGAAAAATAAATCAAGACTTTGAACCTCAAAGACCTCCTAACCTATTGCTATAATATATAATATGGATATAGATTAGCATAGTGTTTTCAAATCTCACAAATAAGTGATTAGGATAATTCAAAGGTACATTTGTGGTTTTCACGGTATTAGTACCTCCTCGAATGGTAAGTAAGATCATTACAAGTTTTAAGTAGATCAGTCAATGTGGTAAGTAAGATCAATTCTAGTGATAAGCAACATTTTTGTTTTATTGTTTTATAAAACTATCGTTTGCTAGAATTGAGTTGAAAAAATCGTTTACATTGGAACTGATTTTACAATGATAAGTAACCTTTTTTTTTATTGTTTTGTAAAACTATTGTTTGGTACAATCGATGTGAAAAAATTATTTACATTAAAACTTATTTTACTGGCCACTTGAACTTATTTTAGTTACGTTCAACATACCGTTTGTGAAAATCACAAATGTATGGTAGTTGTTACCAATTGGTTAACTTAACCTACATCATTTATGAACACATAATCACTCTCCGTTGATGCATGTATATGATATGTGAAATCAGAAGGCAAATTATGGTATGAGAATTTTATCTCAACGTTGAAAACTGAAATCAGAGTGCTTTTGGTTGTGAAAATGTGTACAAAATCTGAACTGGGATAGCTTCTCTCATTCTCTCTCCCTTTTTGGGTATCCAAAATTTTCACAGGCTCAAATAGGATAGCATCAGATGTGGCCCACTCTACTGAGGTTCTCTATTCTAAGGGTGATTCGGGGAGATGCCATTGGTGAGTTCCCAGAGCAAAATGTCAAAAACGCCCAAAATACATGCAAGTTTTGGAAGGATTATTCAATGCTACTAGTGTTCTACGGCATTCTTACTTTACATCTTACAAAGTGATAGATCATTTCTGCTAGGTAAAATTGAATACCCCACCTAGCAGATAATTAAGGAGCTCACCTCACGTGAAAACACAAAAAAAAAACAAATTAATGACACGCGGGGCTCCACAAACACTGAATAATTTCTCTAAATTTTGATAACCGCCAAATTGCCAAGGAAATTAAGAGGTCACAAGTTTATTTACCACACTTATGGTGACTGTTGGCTTAAGTCACAAGTTCAATGTGCGAGCATAGATGCAAGTGCGAGAAAGCATCTAATATGAAAATTTGTGAGATTGAGAGCGTATATTAAATAATGGAGTATAAAATATGATGTTATATATATATATATATATAAATAGTAATATTTTCTGTATATTGATATTATAGTGATATACTTAAATCATTAATTTCATCAAATTTTGGATGCAATTAATATACGAATGAAAAACGTTCTAAGTCTTTTCTATAAACAAAAATGCCTCTGATCCAGTTATTTACATTCAATGGTTGGCGATTCGAATCAAAGGTGTCATATTTGCTTTTGCTTTAAAATGTGAACTCCAGATGTTGCAGGAAAGCACAAAGGCGTGGGTCCCCAAAGTCTAGAAATAAACAAGAGAGATAATGGGGTAGGGTCTCCAAAGTATACAAACTGACGAGTTAATGAGTGATTTTCGGCAGTGAAGCTGGAAAAGATTAATTGTGGGGATGCCCAATTGCCTATATCTCAATCCTTGAAACTAAATGTACAACCAATCAAAATTGAGATAATTTATTAATTTGCGCTCTGATTACATTAAATTCGCACTCTGAAAATCAATAAGTGGCGAATTTACCCCAAATTCGCTAATTCACGATTTGGGAGCACGTGCGGCACTATATCACAACAAACTAGGTGACTTACCTCTTGCGCCACATGTTGTTTGGCAACGGCCATTTCTATACTCCTATATAAATTGTAGTTATTAATATCATTCTATAGTGGCCGATACGTACCGATTTGATAGTAAAACGATACAATAGAAGTTGAGTTCCCTCTCATCAACTTTCTCGGTCTAAAATTGTTTTTTCCGGTCATCTCGGTCTGTCCCGCAATATCAAAGCGTCCCGTGCTGTACTTTCTATTCAAATTGTAATGGGTGATTTTGGGGAGTGAAGCTGGAAAAGATTAAATGTGGGGATACATAATTGCCTATATCTCAATGGTTGAAATTAATTGTACAACCATTCAAATTTGAGATAATTTATTAATTCGCGCTCTGAAAATAAATGAGTGGCAAATTTACCCCGAATTCTCTAATTCGCAATTTGGGAGCGCTTGCAACACCCGTTCCAATGAACTAGGTGACTTAGCTCTCGCACCAAATGCTGTTTAGCAACATCCTCCCATACTTCCATATATTTTGTAGTTATTAATATCGTTTCGTACTGGTTAGTAGGTATCAATTTGATAGTAAAACAGTACAACAAAAGCTCAGTTCCGTTTCATCAACTTTCTCAGTCTATATAGGTTTTTTCCGACCATCTCGGTCTGTCCAACAATACTATAGTGTCTAGTGCTATACTTTCCATTCAAATTTTAAATTGGTTTTGGATCTCATTTATTGTTATTAGATGGAGATTGTGATATAGGCAACTAGCTATAATCATAGCTATCAAAACCATATCGGACATCAAATCAGGTTCAACCGTTATTATTGTGAGTGAGATTTTTAGGAAGACCTAATCTGCTCTGCGAACTAACTTAATAAGCTCCAAGCAATCTATAAGAACAGGAACAGTGAGAATGCGTTAGGCGGACGGCACTTCGATAATTAAGTTAGGCAAACTTAGTTTTAATAAATTGAACAAAAGTATTATGCACTAACTCAAGTGAACGTACCTTACTTCTTAGTGGCATGGTGTATTTATAGGCTTCGAAAGTCCCGTTCCTTCTAGGAATGGTATTCATTCTCCTTCTAGGAGTCAATCATTTTGGGTCAGTTTAAGATAGATTTGGACTTATCTTTAAGTGTCCTAATCCAGGTTGGCTTGGGACTCTTACCCATTGGACTTGTCTCCTTGGGCTCAATTCACCTTATCAGGCCTAGCATATTTATCCTCTAGTCTTTCTGTTTGGCCCACAATTGTCCTCAGCCCTTGCGCCTTATTTGGCTAAGCTCGGGGGACAAGGGCTATACCTGCACGTCACTTTGTGACATGATAGTGGGTTGTCATTAAGCGCCCTTCGCAGTCCGTGCTCCACGTGGCGCTTCCTGACTTGCTCAGCTGCTAAAATGTAGCTTTCATTAATTGCTGAGGGGACCTCTCAGTTCGAGCGTGATAATGCAGTCATTTCTAGGGTTCCGAAATGACGGCGAGCTCCCTTATAAGAACCTATCTTTCTAAAGGATTGCTCACCTCAAATCTGAAGAGATAACTGCCAAGAGAGTGTCAGCCTTCTTTCTATAAGTGTTCAAGGCTCTACCCAGCCCTTCTTTTTGCACATTCACACTGCCAACCACGTGGTAATTGTTGCACGACTTAGGATCATGCTTAGTACTCCTGGGCCATCATTGTTTTTAAGGCGAGGTATCAATTCTCGTAGGGAGTTGATATCAAATTAGCAAATCCAAACAATTTTTGTTTGTACAAGTCGAACACGGGAATAGCTTTCCCTTTGATAGCCATAGTACAATGTGGCGTTAGATTCCCTCTCCACCCATTTCTGCTTTGGTTCCTCCAGCACTACTCTCTATGCCCTGCCCAATTACCATCCAACGTCTTTAGGATAATGATGGGTATAGTAGAGCTTAATCGCATTCTCTAGGTGGAAATAGGGATCCACAAGTTTGCATATTGTTACATATCCATGAGAGTCGGCAATGACTATCAAAAGTACTATTTCCATTCTAAACAGAAGAATAGGGAGACCGTCTAGATCCTTATTGATGCGTGAAAGGGAGTGGACGATGTCATGGTATGGATCTCAGGCCCCTGGGAATACGGGGACGTTCACAAGGCTGAACAACCCTCCTGGCATTGCCCTAGAGTGCCCGGTGCCCCAAGTCCATACTTAGAATGTCATGACTTTCTTCTTAGTTATTGTTCTTACTTTCTCCACCAATCTGACACTTGCACTCCTTTCGTTTCCAGGTGAGTATACCAAGCCCAAGAAGTAGTACGAGCATCTTAGGGTTAATTTGTCGTTGCTGAAGAGAGTTTGGGCTTACAAAGGAGAAAGCCCACAATGAGGAGTCGGCAAAGTTGTTCATATTCTTCTACAGTACCCAATATGCTACCAATCGTTCTCGACAACCGAAGACATCCCGACGATGTCATCGCTGCACTGAAGGTGTAAGGGAAACTCAGCAACTTTGAGAACATCCTAGAGGGTATTGTGATCCCTTATATTCACAATTCTAGCCAAGTCACAGCTGCCACTGCTCCTGCCAAGGTGGAAGGGGAAACTGGTGTTGTTGAGGAGTTGTCGTCGTCATCATCCGGCCGTGCTTTACCTCAAACTTCAAATTTCCCGATCGAAGTCTTTGATGAGGAGGACGAGCCCAGTTCGAGCCCCACTTCATCATCAACATTGTCCTCAACCTCAACTCCGGAAGTGGTTGTAGACCGTCGGCCCACTCGTCGATTTAAGCAACAAGCCTACTCGAGCTCTAAGACGGAGGACAAGCTAGGCGACATGCAAACACGAAGCTTGGCAGTCGAGATTGCCAGGAGGAAGGTGAGAGGTGCCCAGGTGCTCACAGTCGAGGTTAACATGACTCAACCGCCCGTGCCCCTGCCATTGGCCAACTCTAAAGCTGAAGCTAGAGCTAGCGTACCGTCAACGAAGAGGTCAGCATCTAAGAGGCCAGTAGAAGGAGATGTACCAGGGATGCCCAGAAGTCAACTAGCCAGGTCGGGGATGGTTGAGCTGAATGCTAGGCCAGTGTCTAAGATCGTGATCCAACCGGTGGCTGGCACACGTCCTATAACCACCATTGACTTTGGTCTTATTGACTTTTCTATTATGGTAGGGCTGGTCGAAGGAGCTAACTTACCTTAGAACTAGGAAATGCTAGGCAGGTGACTAACCCTAAGATCTTCATAGAAACGATGCATAATAGTCTTCCGGTGAGTGTGCCTGTCAATTTCTTTAGCCCTTTCCCCCTTTTAGTTTTCCATATCAGATTCTAACCATGTGTTTGTGTTTCCAAGCTTCTTTCCAGGCCTATAACGCTATATCCCACTTTGCAACTATAGATAAGGAACTAAAGGAATTGAAGCAATAACACGATGCTCTAAAGTTGGAGACCCGGGCTAGCAAGAAGGTCGCAGTTGGCGCAAAGGCCGAGCTCAAAAAGGGAGAGGAAGCCATGGCCTGTTCCTTGGCCGAGCTTGTTAGGGATTTATACTAAAAGATATGTTTTGTATAATAGCTTTAGTATTTATTAACAAATTAGTTATTCCATTTTAAGTAGAATCTGTGTGAGCCATATTTGCCTTATATTATTATTTAATGATAATAGATGTGTCTATTATTCTATATAATAGATAATTTGGTTTGTAGAGTACGACTTACACATGGAAGATCAAATCATCGGTTCTTATGGAATATAAGCTTATCGTTCACAGTCTTAGATGGAACTAGACGCACCATCAGTTAGACTGTAGCACAAGCTTTTAATAGGTCTGTCTTGACTATGGGGAACTGTATAGTTCCAACTCCTTGCACGAGTACACTTTATGTGTATTGAACAACACTATGTAGAGGTAATTATTTTTATACTGACTATATAAAACAATTAATGCCTCATGATTATTATGAGTGCTTATACTCTTAATCCTAATATAATAAATAGACACATGCATGTAGTGTTTATTGTTTTGATTTACAGAAGAGTGAAATTCTTTGTGGGTCAATAAATTCAGTAAGTTAGACAATAACATTACCTATATTATGAATATTAATTATTGATGGAATCCACGTCCTGGTATAGAGATTGATGATACTCCCTTGAGGAAGCTTATAAGTTTTTATTATAACAAACTCTGCAGGTGGATTATTAATCCAACATATCAAATAAATTAAGTGAAAGGCCTCAAAGAATTAAATAAGTCTATTAAATTTAATTATTAGCATTTTAATTTAATAGACGAGTATTTGTTATCTTAAGCATTTAATAATGTGAAAGTTGAAATATAATTTCTAATATGTCAGGGAGTGCAATTATAATTCATTAGTGGTATAAATTATAATTTACGTAAATAAGGATTAATCATAGTTGAATTAGGAATCCTTATTTGTGTAAGAAGCCCTAGTTATACTAATCCTATGGTCCCTATTGTAGCTTCTATATATACGCACTCTAAGAGCAGCTAGGGTTACACTTACTTACAATTGAGAGATACACGTTTTTGTGAGAGAAAAAAACTCTAGTAGCTGTGGGCACACTCTCTTTAGAGTAAGGAGTGTATGAGGGATACATCAGAAGTTTGAAAATTAAGTTTGAGATCTAATTCATGCTTGTTGTTCAAGATTAAAGCAGAAAGCTTTTAAATATCATACCTATTGATATTCAGGATCAAACCAGAGAAATCTCGAAGATATGATTCTAATTACGTAAATTAGTTTATGCTAATCAGATCAAAATTTTTTGTATTATACGTATACACTATAGTCGGGTCATAGAAAATTCTACAATCCCCAGCAGAACTGACACAAAAAACCAGGAGCTTAATAAGGCTATGGAAGAGATCGAAAAAATGAAGGTCGAGCTCCCATCTGTGAAGGAGGCAAGTTTTAAGGAAGGCTTCAAGAAAGCTGAATTTCAAGGACTGTTGGGTGGTTGCCCTCACTGAAATGAAGGTCGCATTAACCTCACCACTCTAGAAGGACATCCCTTGGCTGCTCCCAGATAAAGTTATCCCTGAAAATACCAAAGTGACTTCTTTTCAAACTAGGCAAGCCGACACCACTGAAGTTGTTGGTGTCAATACTGCCCCTCCAGCTCCAGAGATTGTTAGGATCGCTGATGCTTCTGAAGTTGCTGACGGCAATACTGCCCCTCCAACTTCCCAGATTGTTGAGATTGTTGAAGCTTCAACTGAAGTGATTATTGACTCTTCCGTCCTCCCTGCCGATCTATCCTTGTAGTCTTAGGGTGTTTTTTCTTTTGCTGTATTCAACCTTTTTGTAACTTTTTGGATGTAAATAAGAACTTTTTGAATTTTTAAATGAACTTCCTCCTCATTCAAGTTTTTCCCAAATTGCCATAAAGGTGAGACATCTGCTTGTTCATATCCGAGTCTTTCTTTATACTAGGGTATTTTTATAACTTTTGGCCATTCTTGGGCCAACCTGAAAACTTAATCAAGATTAGGTATAAGATACTTACGGTTAGCCATCCTAAGGCCGACATGCTCAACCTAAGCAAGACATAAATGAAAAGATCCTTAGTTTTTTCTAGCTTTGGCCATTGTTGGGCTAACCTACCTAACTTAGGCAGGTCCTGGCAAGACTAAGTGAAAAACACTTAGTTTTTTTTTTTTTTTTATAGATTTGGCCATTCTTGGGCCGACATGCCTGACCTAGGCGAGACTAAGTGTAAAAGATTTAGTTTTTCATAGATTTGGCCATTCTTAGGCCGACCTGCCCGACTTAGATAGGACTAAGTGAAAAACACTGTGTTGTTTATATATTTGGCCATTCTTGGGTTAAACTGCGTGACTTAGGTAGGACTAAGTGTAAAAGACTTAGTTTTTCATAGATGTGGCCATTCTTGGGCTGACCTGCCTAATTTAGGTAGAACCAAGGTCCTCACTTGGTTTTTTATGAGTTTGTCCATTCTTGGGCTGACTTGCCTAAGTTAGGCAGGACCAAAGTCTTTACTTGGTTTTTTATAAACTTGGCCATTCTTGGGCCGACTTGCCTAACTTAGGCATGACAAAGGTCTTCATTTGGTTTTTTTATGAGTTTGGCCATTCTTGGGCCAACTTGCCTAACTTAGGTAGGACTAAGGTCTTCACTTGGTTTTTTACAAGTCTAGCAATTCTTGGACCGACCTGCCTAACTTAGGCAGGACCAAGATCTTCACTTAGTTTTTTTATAAGTTTGGCCATTCTTGGGTTGACTTGCCTAACTTAGGTAGGACCAAGGTATTCACTTGTTTTTTTATAAGTTTGATCATTCTTGGGCCGACCTGCCTAACTTAAGTAGAACCAAGGTCTTCACTTGCTTTTTTATAAGTTTGACCATTCTTGGGCCGACTTGCTAACTTAGGCAGGACCAAGGTCTTCATTTGCTTTTTTATAAATTTGGCCATTCTTGGGCCAACCTACCTAACTTAGGCAGGACTAAATTCTTTACTTGGTTTTTTGTAAGTTTGGTCATTCTTGGGCCAACCTAGCTAATTTAGGCAGGATCAAGGTCTTCACTTGGTTTTTATAAGTTTATTTGCACATTATATATATGAGAAACTCAATCTTTATTTTTATAAATAGTCATCAGTAAGACGTATGATTCCCGATCTTCTACATTCAAACTTTGAAAAACCATGACTTCCCACCAGGTCGTCATTGGTAAAATCTCTTCAAGTTTTGCATATTCCAAGGTCAAGGTAATTGACGCCCTTCTTCCATGGTTTCTAACCAGTATGCTCCCTCACCAACTAGAATGCAACTCTGTAAGGGCCTTCCCAATTAGGACCAAGCTTTCCATCTGCAGCATTTTTGTTACCCCCAATACCCTTCTTAGCACGAGATCTCTGAGTTTAAAAGCTCTTGGCTAAACCCGTTTATAGTAAGATTGGCTGAGTTACTGATGTTTGGCAGTGAGCTTAAGCAAGGCACCTTCTTTCTTTTCTTCAACGAGATCAAGGTCCTTGACCAGTACCTATTAGTTGAAGCCCGTGTCAAAGGTAGCCGACCTAATTGTTGGCAATCCAATTTCAAAAGGGATCACGGCCTCTACCCCGTAAGCTATAGAGTAAGGAGTTTTTCCTATTGACCTCATCGGGATAGTTCTATAAGACCACAGGACATTGGGGAGCTCTTCGACCAACCTTCCCTTTATCTTCTCCAACCTCTTCTTTATCCGGTACAACACTGTTTTGTTAAAGATCTCTACATGTCCATTACATAGCGGGTAGGCTGGGGTTGAGTAATAGTTTTTGATTCTTACATTGGAGTATAATCTTTTAAACATATTTCCATCAAATTGCTAGCTATTGTCTAAGATCATCGCCCTTGGGAGGCCAAACCTTGTAATGATGTTTCTCCAAGTGAACCGTTTTGCATCTACTTCACATATTGTGGCCAATTGCTTTGCCTCTATCCATTTAGTGAAATAGTCTATTGGTGATTGTGCAAACGGCCAAGGGTTGATGATTGTACTAAGGTCCTTAGCTGGCTGATGGTTCACTGGTGAAAACTTCTGGCATTTCTCGCATTTCGGGAGTGAAGCTGGAAAAGATTAAATGTGGGGATGCATGATTGCCTATATCTCAATGGTTGAAACTAATTGTACAACCATTCAAATTTGAGATAATTTATTAATTCGTGCTCTGAAAATAAATAAATGGCAAATTTACCCCGAATTCTCTAATTCGTGATTTGAGAGCGCGTGCAACACCCATTACAATGAACTAGGTGACTTAGCTCTCGCACCACATGTTGTTTAGCAACATCCTTCCATACTCCCATACTCCCATATATTTTGTAGTTATTAATACCATTTTGTACTGGTTGGTACATACCGGTTTGATAGTAAAATAATACAGTAGAAGTTTAGTTTCATTTCATCAACTTTCTCGGTCTATATAGCTTTTTTCCCGCCATCACGATTTGCCCAGCAATACTAGAATGTCTAGTGTTGTACTTTCCATTCAAATTTTAAATCGGTTTTGGATCTCATTTATTGTTATTAGATGAAGAGTGTGATATAGGCAAATAGCTATAGTCATAGTTATCAAAATCGTATTGGACATTAAACCAGTGAATGACTGATTCACGATTCATTAGTTCAACTGTTGTTATAATATTATATATATTTTATTCATTATACAGTAAAAATACCTTATATACTGTAAAAGGTTTTACATAAATTGAATTGGAGCAGTGGCTTTGGTCTCATTATATTACTTCAGGTTATAGATTCAAGCCTTCTTGACTTCATATTCTTAAGCTTTTGAAGGAACTAAAGTGGGTTGCGTCTTCCACAAATTTAAAGGAAGTTACTGTTATTAAATGTGCAAATTTCAAAACTTTTTCTAACCGGTTTGTTTCATATTTTGACCTAAAGACCAGCGGTTCTTGGTTGAACTGGTTTAATCGATCGGTCTAATCCAATCCTAATAACAAAGTGTGGTACAAAACACTTAATAACCTACGTTAATTTGGCAGGGGCCTCCTCTCTCCCTCTCTCTCCTCCAGACGTATAATAGTATTATTATTTGAATGAATGTACATGTATATATGTATTAGTTTCTTTGTTTCTTATAACTATATTATTTGATATTATGTTTTTATTTAGTGAATAATCTAAAAATTAAGCCTTTAATTATTTGCTTTGCTTCTAGAATATTATCAAAAACTTGATTTATTTGTCAAGCAATATTTACCTAAAATAGTTTGGCATTGGATAATTCCTGATATTGATAATGTCATATTTTATACATTTAATTTATAAATAAATATACATCTTTCTATAAATATATAAGTCCACCAACAGTTGGGCCACAATAGCAATTGCGAATGTGACGCGCGAATATGCGCACACCCTCGCAGGAAGATTCGTGGCGTCAATTCGCATCTCTCTCGCATCTTAGACTTCCCCTGTTTTCCCTGTTTTGTCTTTTGAGTACTATTGCATTTTTTGGACTCCTCACCTCTCTGACTCAAATTCGAACTCCAATACATATATATACACATACGCACACGTATATAATTGTATATACGTGTGTGTATGTATATGCATATCCCCACCTCCTGCACATCGCCACATCCTATTCTCCAGGTTCTCTCTCTCCCCCTGGAAAGGTTTTTAGGACCCGTCTTGGATGATTTGATTCTGTTGATTTCCGTTTTTTTTTTAACGTAATGCTCTGTTTCTGCTTATAATTCAAGATCCACTTTGGGTTCGTTTTGTTTTTTCTTTTGTTGATTGGAAATTTTGAGGAATTTGAATGGTTTTTTTCTGAAGAGGAATCGGGAAGAAAGGGAATTTTGCTGTTGATTTGGTCTGATTTGGGTGTTTACTCGTCAAATTTGTTCAATGCTGATGAGATTTTCTGACAAATATGAACCAGCTTAGATGACCCAAACTTGTCGGAACCGGCCGGAATTGGAATGGGGTTTGGTTGAAAGTTGAAAATTCCAGGAACATGTTGAGTTTCCTGAATTAATTCTGGGTATTTTAGAATTGGGTGATATTAATGGGCTTTGAATGCAAAATTTTGTACTAACTGCATTAGTACGAGCTTGAGACTGCGTAGTGTGCGACTCTGTAAGCTCAAGATGTCATCTTGCTTCCCTAACAGCTCATGTATATGGTTGATTGCCTATCTTAACAACAGCGGGGCTTGTATTTTGATATTGTTTGGCAAATGAAAAGCTTCACAGATTCTTATGCTTCTTGCAAGTTTTGTTTCTAGTCTTATGACCTAATTGTATTCAAACGGATTGAGGGAAATTCTCAATCATATTTCGATAATACACTCCATTGTTTCTCAAACATCATTTATATTTTATTGAAATTGTCAGTTTTTGGTTTAGTGGAGCTTCTCTATATTTCCGTGTGTTGTTATTGTGACCTTTCTTGAGCTATTGTAGGATATATCTGGTATGTGACATTGGGCACACTTTCAATTTTCTTTACATGTTATGAAATCAATATTCAGTAGTAAAAGAATAAATTACTAACATTTTGGACACTTTGTATCATTACAGTGATAAAGCAGTAATTTTGCTTGCTGTCTGCAATTGAGACCTTCAAGCTCTTGCTGGCAATCAGTCTAATTGACTGATTGCTGCATAGCTTATGAGTCCCCAAAGTACATTGAACCCAAGTAAAGCCCTACAAGCTGTGCATGGAGTGCATCTGGTGCCTCATTCACCATTTGCATTAGAAGAGGTTAACCAACATGGGGACATCCATCAGCCAACATGTGGAAATTCTGCTTTTGGAGCTAGTCAGTTTCTAATAGTGCAGTGAGTAAAGTAGAATTTCTCATCTGTTAAGTTATGTTTGTATATCCTCTCCATATAATGACATAAGGTGGTTGGATCATCTACTAAGTGTTTGTAATATCTCCAAAAATCTTGGAGCTTGGCTGCTAGTTATGTATTGACTATTGAGCTATATGCTACTCTCAATAACATTCTATTTACACGTTTCATCAGGAGAGTATGGGAGCAGAGACCTGCATGTCTGAGGCCCATCAAATGCAGTCTGAATGGTATTATAAGAGAGATTATTATGTTTGTCCGATATGCTATATCTGCCTGATGCATGCTTCCTAACCTCTTGTATAAACATCAAAATGTTTGCTAACAAGTTTTCATATCTTTTACATTAGGTGATAGGAACCTTGCAGAAACAATTGCTAATGTGATCACTTCACTTCCTTTCATTGCTCTTGGAATTCAAGCCCCAAGGCAAGATATTATCATTAGTTTGCAAGATAGCTACCCTAATTGTCTTTCATTTTGTTGTGTCTGATTGTTTTGCTTTGCTGGTGATTCAGGAAGAATCTGAACTGTAAGCTCTATGCTAATTCATTAATTGGGGTTGGAGTTGCATCAAGTTTGTACCATGTTTCAAGAGGAAAACCGAGGAAGTATCTGAGATGGGCTGACTATACTATGATAGCCACAGCAACAGTGGTAAGAAACAACTGATTCTGAAATTTTAAAAACTGAACTATAGAGAGTTATTTTTTACCAGACAATTTTTAATGGTTTAATAGTAATTCTTAAATCAAATAAAGCACTTGGGAATTATGTCTTCACCTGTGTCTATGCATGGAGAGTATTTACTAGCAACAACATAATGGAGGCAGAATGAATTCATGATTAGTATGGTGTAGAAATGTAAAATATATGGACTACCTGTGTGTCTGCATGCAACACTAATAATTAAGACAAATCATCTCCTCCTAACCTATTCTTCATTCTTTAATTCAATCTTATTTGTGTTTGTTCTGCCCTCTCTAAAATGGTTTGGATTTACAACAATTCTATACTCTTTCCTGTACTTCAACAACTATATCCTCAAGTAAGAATGTCACCCACTGGGATTCTATGAGCTATGTCAGCAAAGATAAGAAAGTATTTTCCGAACTGTGGCCATGTGCAGGTGTTGGATACATGTCTAAGAGAGGGTCTAAATCTTAGGTTTTCAATATGCATATAGTTCCTTCATGAAAGTATTTTTGCTACTTACTTTTGGGTTGTATTCACCTAATCTACCTCTCTTTTCTCTTACAAAATTGAAATATTGCTTCAACTTTTGTCCCAGTCATAATTTGGTGTTATGTAATTAGAGATGTGGTTGGTGTTGCCTAAGTGCTGTAATCAAGCTTTTGCTTCTTAAAGTGTGTTCGCCTGCTGAAAAAAATTTGGGTGCAAGCTACAAGCTTTCATGTGCAGTTTATTCAGATTTCCAGAATTGGTAATCACAAAGGCAATTTAGATATTAGCCAAAAAAGTACTTAACACAAACTGAGATTTGGACCGAAAATGAGGATGGGCTGTTGGCTGTTGCTGATTGTGGTGAAGATCAATGTTTTCTAGTTTTTATTTTTTTTCTCTTTTTTTTCGGTTTCTAGAAGGAATCCTCTCTTCCTTCTGCCATCACTTTTCCCTATTTATAAAATCGTGCCTTAACACAACCACAAAAACACCCATGCACCTAATCACACACCCAAAAAAGTACTTGTTCATGTGCAATGTGATAGAGTGGGTTCTAGCTTTCCAGGAAGCCATAAAAAGTGCCTCATGTAGACTTGTGGACATAAAACATGGTTGCTAATATTTGGAGCTTCTTAAAAATACTAGCCTTTTAATTCTTCCATCTGAAATCCATAACTCACACCTAATTACTGTAAGCTATAGCTATGAACTCCTAAACCATCATATGATATGGGCAGTGACTTTACCATACCTATGCATATCATAAGTAATTATATGCAGGGGAAAAAAATAAAAAAATAAGTTTGTCAGAGCATCTCCAACTCACCTTCACCCACCTTCCAATCTTCAAATTTGAAGGTGGGTTCCAAATTTACTTTTCCAACCCACCTTCATTTGCAACCTTCAAATTTGAAGGTTTTCAAAAAAATTTGAAGGCCACTTCATGTCACTATTTATGTGGAGTCAAAACACTAATTATGTGGGACTTTTGTAGTAATAATTGTTTTAAGCCTAAATAATACATTATTTACTATTTAAATACTATTTTAATAAATATTTAATTTAATTTTCAGTTAATTCATTAATGTTTTTTTACTTTATTAAATATTTTATTTAATTTGAGATTTTTTTTATATGTGGAATAAATAAATTATTTATATTTTATTTGCTTTTAGTTATCTTGAAATTATTATTTATATATGAAATTAATAAAAAAAAATTTATTTTACTGATTATTTACTTATACTAAAATTATTTTAATCTATGGAATCAATAAATTCTTTTTTTATCTTACTACTCCACCTTTTTATTTTGCAAATTTAAGAATTAATCAATCTATCTCCACCAGATTCTAATAACAATTAAAAGTTTCAACATCCATTAAAAATAGGAAATAATTTAGACTTCAATAATAACAAAAAGATTACATTGAAAATAACCTTACTGGATCATTCACTAATACTTGGAGAAGCGTTACATGAAATAAGCATGTATCTTTCCCATAAATGCTCAATCAATACATTGAAAATGGGTGTTTTGTGTTTTTTTAAAACTTTTTAATGTAATTTAATTTGCAATTTAGATCATTTAGTTTAAAAAATATTAAATAATTCAATTTTAATTAAATATGTGGTAAATAATTACAATGTAGATTAAAATATGGTAAAAAATAATTACATTTTGAATAAAATGGGAGCACAATATGTAATTTTTTACTTTTTTTTACGTAAAATAATAGTAATTTGAAGAATAAATAGTGAAAATGCAGGTTGGAAGGGTTGGAGTCACAATGTGAAAAAATGGGACCTATAAATTTCAAATTTAAAGAAGATGCTAAAATGAAGATGGATTTGAAGGTTTTCGGTTGGGGATGCTCTCAGCGCTCCATTATCTTGAAATTTGCTTTGAAATCAATATTATGGAACAGTTCTTAAGATAGCATCATTGCTGAGCAACCTAAATACTGAATGATTTGTGCATCTGGTTCCATTTTGGTCCTAGTCTTTTTGTTAGCTTGCTGAACCATGCATTTCATGACGGAAATTGTTCTTGCAGTGTCTGTCAAGGGCACTGAGGAGTGAGAATCCAAAGTTGCTGATGGCAGCAACCGCTTTGTTTCTCCCAGTCCAGCCTCTCATGGTTTCAGCTGTTCACACTGGGATGATGGAGGTAGAGATCTACAATTTTTACCCAATGATGTTTGTTGAGTGTATTTATATTCAATTGAGCTTTTTTCTTTTTCCTCTGATATATGTTTTGTTGCTGCTGCTACTAAGAGATGAGTTGTTAATTTTTTTTTTGTTTTGAAATATTTCTTTGATGTTTTTCTACTGTTGTCTCCAAAATGAAATTTCCTTCCTTCAGATTTCCTTGTTGAAAATACTATAGTTCTCCGTCCTCAAATCCTGTTATAAAGAAGGCCACTACCAAACGTTAGTCCAGCAACTCTAGCCAGTGCAGAGTGCTGGGAAGAGTACCCAAATATATAACCCTTTCATTCTCTGAACTCATGGAATAGCAATGTTAAATTTGCAAATATGACATTGTGTGCTTGGACATCTTCTCATTGGTGGGTGGCAACTTCATTTTCATGTAAATGCTATAACTGTAGACATTGTTAATCGAAAATGTTATCTCTGCATTTACATGTCTAAAATTCTAGATCTCTATTGAGTCTCTAAGATGGCGCGTGTATTATTCTTGTAAAACTGTATTCATGGAGTAGTATATTCCTCGACAGCTGCTATCCGTCTATCTCTTAAGCCTTTTGGGAGTCATTCTCACAGGTTTATCATAAGATGAATGGCGCTGTGATAATTTGTTTCTTTGGAGATCACAACAGCTTTCATATTGTTTCTACGCTGTCTTTTTCATATTTTGAAATTAGAATAGCATGGCGTTGGGTCAAAGAAAATACTAACTGGGAGCTCTGAGATTTGAGAAAAAGGTGATTTTCCACTTGATAAACAACTGGAGGCGCTAATTGCTCTATTTGTATTGAAATGATTTTATTGTTCAAATAACTACTTACCCAAAAGACAAAAAACGAAAACAAAAAGTCACAAGTTGACAAACTTGACTGAGAGCTTTGAGACGTGAGGGAAGTTGATTTTCTACATGGTAAAAACAACGATTGGGTCATTAAATTTGCTTTGTTATTATTGAGATCATTGAATTGTTCTTTTAATTGTGCATTACTGCTCCTTTTTATATATTTTTTTCCTGGCTGGTTTTTAGTAGTCATTGTCCTTTTGATTGATGTACTTGGCGACCTTTATTGGCTCCTACAACATTCAACAGATGTCTACGCATCCTGTGGTTGCTTCAATAGTTTAGAAAGTTGCCATTCTTTTGACCGGATACATCATAGTCAAGGGAAAAAAACACACAAACACACGCATCTGGGTGAATGTGCACATGTGTGCATGTGTTAGGTTCTTAGAACACATGTATTCAAAACTAATATGGTCCACGTGTTAAAAGAATAAGGCAACTCTTCCCCAAAGCATTAGTTTTGAAGGTTCATAGATAGACGAATGATATAGGCTTCATATATGTGACTTGAATCAGATTAAGGCAGAGTTCTTCACCAATAAAGCATGAAAATTCACCATTGAATACTTTCATTAAATAAATTTATCCATGCATGCCTCATATCTCTGACTGGAAATTCCTCTTCATCCGCTTTTTAATCATGATGAAAACATTTTGTTTGCACAATGTGTTGTGGTGATCTCATTATGTATTGGGCTCATGCTGAAAATTACTTCTGATTCCATTTCCCCACCAGGTAGCCTTTGCAAAAAGAGCATTGCAAGATCCAGACCTGAGGATGGTTCATAACGTGCACAAGATGTCATCAATTTTAGGAGGCGCACTTTTCATTGCCGACGATATCTTCCACGAAACTCCATTCCTTCATGCTGCTTGGCATCTTGCTGCAGCTGTTGGCGTTGGTACTTGTAACAAGCTTCTTGAGTGAATAATGTAGATATTCTAAACCCATTCTTCGACTTCCAATTTACCTGTAGAGCCTTCTGTCTGTTACAAGGCCAAGATGGCTGTGATCTGCGAGCTTTGCTATGTCTGGCCGTGGATCAGCTTCCTGCATTTCAATGGTTCAAACCTGTAATTCAGATTCCGTGTCAGTTTCTACTTGAAATGAAGTGATTCGATGTTTCCTAGGTTTGCTCAAAGAGCATAGAGCTGTGCTATTTAGTTGTTCAATGGAATATGTACTCTTAAATTCTAGTTGCAACTTTCGTTGCTTTGTAATTTGTTGAGCAATTACAAGCAAATTAATTTTATATATGTATATATATATATATTGTGTGTGTGTGTGTGTGTATTCTGTCTGGTGATCACATTTCAGCTTAGTGACCCTTGTGATAGTTGTGTCCTTAAGCATCGTCTGAGTGAGTACCGTCTATTTTCTGAGGTGCATGAAAACCTATCATAGTTAGCAGGTAACTCTATTTGAGAGAGAAACCTGTTTTCTTAGAAACTAGCTTTCAGAATAGAAATGGAACTTTCATAAAATTTTAAGGAAAAATTTTGAGAAACGATTTCAAGATGCTTTCAAAACTCTTGACATGATTTTTAAAAACTGTCAAAAATTCTTAAAAAATAACTTGGAAACTCCTTGTAAACGCACTTTTCATAATTTATAGTACTATAACTAAATATTTATAAGCGCACTTTTATATATGTATATATATATATATCTTTAATTAACTAAATATTTTTTTGAAAATTCCTAAGATCTCTCAATTCTCACCACAATTTTTCCTCTAATTCCATATTCGTTCTAATTAAATCTATTCCTAAAATCCCTCTCTAATCTATCAGATTCTATGAATTTTCAAATTTTGATTGGTATAATTTTGACTCTAATTCTCTATTTGAAGAAACAATGGAGAACAGAAAACAATGGAAGAGTCTCTGCTTAATGGATTCATATTCTCTCTCTTCGATTCTTCCTTCTCGGTTATGCCTTTCATGAACAGGTCTCTCTCCCTCTCTGCAATTCCTTACTAAAATATTGAAATTTCGAATTTGATCCATTTATGCAAGCAATCTAGAGTTTTGATTATCTGTTATACAGATCACTGCTTTTGCAAGTGATATACAAAATTGAGGACTGCACGATTAAGATATGTGCCGGACGTCATAGTTTCAGTAGCTAGATTAATATATTTGAGCCCTTTTGGCTTTGAGACACCAAAGAGCATATGTGTATATTTTGCGTTATTAATGTTTTTCAAATTCTCTGTTCCAAAAGCCTGGACAAGATAAGGATCAGGTTTACAAATCTCATGAAGCGGTTCACTGTAACAGGTTTACGTCTATAATTTTTTCGCAGCACCAGCCTCTGCAAATGATGCCATAAATTCTCTGGGATTCAACATCAATGGTGAGGAGCAACATTACACATAAGCAACGTTTTTTGTTAAAAAATTTATTGTTTAAATCTTTAATCATCAACCACCTTGCAGGAGATAGGAATAAACCTAAACGTATTGTTTGATTGAGAACTAACAAATATTTTGTGTGTTGAGCAGCACTCTACACCCTTCCACTTCTCATCTCAATACTTGTAACAAAACCTTACCCATATATGAAAGGAACTAAAAATCAAACTTTTGAAAATAATTTAATGTGATTTTAGATCCTATTAAGATTTGGCATTAAATCTTAATCATGAGATTACTCCATATTTATTTACTTTTTTTATAAAACTTTCAAAAAAAGAAATAAATAAAGTGTTATGTTAATAAAAATGACTAATAACGCTATTAACAGACATTGAAGTTCTACATATTATTAAAATGTTTAATATATTATATAAATTTCATAAATTATTAAACTTTTAATGATCTCGTGCATAGCACGGATTAACACTAGTACTTTATATTATTTTTTAGGGGTTTTGATATATTTTTTTGATAAGTATCCTATTTAATTTTATATTATCTAGAGTTTCTCATAAAATTTTTACGCCACGGCTCGCGCTTTCTTTTTTTTATAATTTTTTGTTTCCACTTCTCGTCCTGATAACTATGAAGCATACTAATTATATATATATATATATATTAGGATTACGTTCGGACCCTTAATTACCATCTACTAATCAAACCCACGTTCAGTTGTTGGATTCGAAGCTAGACACTTAGCTTTATCTAGTGAAGTTTAATTCCTTTAATAAAAAAAATTAAAAAAAAAAAAACAGAAAGCGCACTAACCAATAGGTACAGTACTTTAAAATATTTGACACAAAAATATGCTCAAAACGTTGAGCTTGTGTGATCTGTCCTTAAAGCAATTTCATGTTTTAATTTTCGTGTGGTCTTTTCCATCTGCTTGAGCTACCCACGTAGACTGATCTAGATAACACAAAGAACAGTCATGTGTATATATATATATATATTCGAACATGGCGACAAATAATTCATGCGCTGTTGATTTCTGATATCTTGCATGTTAGTAATATTGATTGGTAGTGACGTTTCCTCAACAAGGTCATGAACTCTTCCGAATGAGCTCTTCCGAATGTTTGATCGGATCCCGATCAAAGTCTTATCTTGACTTCCCTTAGCTCCCAAACAAATCAGACCAGCCCTTCGAGTGTGCCATTTGGTCTATCCGTCCTCCAGATAATATCGGTAGGGTCCGTAACTGACACCAGACACTATAGTGCGTACTCAGAGCATGGGCGTAGAGTGTGCGAGGGACAACTACCCTGCCCTGACACAAGTCTAACACAAGCTACAGTGGAGTGTGGAAACGACCCTCTCAAGTATCCTGCTACAGACCTGACCCCCAAATAGAACACTGCCAAGTGGAAAGGTTGCCAACCACTCACATGCATGTATACAAAGGGAAATAACAACCCTTGCAAACTACACATTTTCTGAGTATCATTATTCTCCTAAATCTAACTTGAATATCGGAGGGTCTTTGGCAGGTACCACACCGGTGTGCTTAGAACAAGAGATCATCGATCATCGGGAGAGAATGAATCAAAGGCCCGTAGGTCCCAAAGCGGACAATACTTCGTGGGCGGAACCCTGGTGTGCAAGAATGGGTCATCATCTGCTAGCGCCGTCTGTGAGAACGACTATTCTCATGATTTTTCATGGTCTTGACTAGGTTTGGGATTAGCACTCACCTCGAAGGAAGCACAATGGCCGATTCAAGTGCAGAGAAGATAGCAACCCTCGAGAAGACTGTGGCTGACATGATGGCCAACAAGCAACAGTTGGCCCGCCAAAATGCAGAGTTGCTCTTGTGAGCTCCGCCTCCACCTGGAGGGACTCCACCGCCAGCTGCCCCACCGGCGGTGGAATGGGAGGATCAGGAGATTGATGGAGATCCATCCATTCCCCCCAACGACAATGTAAACAGAAACGGGAACGGAGGACGGGTTGAGGACCCACTCCTACGCCGTGAGCCCTACATCAAAGAAGCACAAACCAGCCATGCAATCCAATCAAGAACGAAGATGGTAGGCGACAAACTGGAGAGTTCCCATGCATGGGATGAAAAACTGAGGGCCATGCATGCCCAAATGGCAGGAGTCTTAGCGGTAGTGGAGGCTAAGGCTCCAAACATGGTGGACGCACTCATCGGGAGAACAGTTTCACCATTCATCCAGAAGGTGATGGACTACCCCATTCCTTTGAAGTTCAAAATGCCAACGATGGACGCGTTTGAAGGCTCCAACAACCCAGTGGACCACTAGGAAACATTCAGGGCACTCATGCACCTACAGGCAGTGCCCGACGAGATCATGTGCAGAGCCTTTCCCATCATGTTGAAGGGTTCTGCATGAACCTGGTTCAACAAAATCAAGCCAGCAATGGTCTCCACCTTTACCGAACTTAACAAGCTCTTTTTGAGTCACTACATCAGGGCGCAGAGGCAAAGAAAGCCAGCAGCGTACCTATTGACCGTAAGGCAAACAAAAGAGAAGACCCTACAAGAATATGTAGGAAGGTTCAATCAGGAGACTCTAACAGTGGACAACGTGGAAGACAAAGTGGCCGTCAAAGCGTTTATGAGCAGCATAAGACCTGGAAAGCTCTTCTTCTCCTTGTCGAAGAGGCCACCCCAAGACATAGCCGAGCTTATGCTCCGAGCCCAGAAGCACATGAATGCAGAAGATACTATGAGCGTCAGGCGAGAAAATGACGAAAGGAGTAGCTCGCACTTTGATAAGAAGAGGTCGAATGGCACCTCAAACGAGGAGTAGGAGGCAAAGACAAACCTGGGAGGCAACCAATAGCGCGACAAAGCAGAAGACAGAGACAAGCACTATCGCAAGCTAGACCAAACATTCACCCCCCTAACGACAAAGCTAAACGATGTCCTAATAGAGATAAAGGATGATCCAGAATTGAAATGGCCTGAAGCCTGAAGACGCCCTTGAGCATGCGGAACCGAAAAAGGTACTGCAGATTCCATCGCGATCACGGTCATGACACAGAGGACTGCATCGACTTGAAGTAACAGATTTAAGATCTGATCAAGAAGGGCAAATTGGGTCGATACGTCGCCAGCCGAGGTCGCAAGCGGGTGGACCAGCGTAGTCTAGCCCTAGCACTGCCCAATAACCAACCCATCGGTGAAATAAGGGTTATAGCTGAAGGGTTCACCAGAGGAAACGAGTCTTCAGCGATGCACAAGAAGCACGTTAGGGAGGTCCGAACCAGGGTAGAGGTGATGTTGGTTGGGACGCATGGCAAAAAGCCGAAGACGGACAGTCCCGCGATCACATTTATCAAAGAAGAAGCCGCTGAACTCCACCAACCCCATGATGACCCCCTGATCATCTCATCGAACATCTTCAACTTCAAAACATGGAGAGTTTTGATTGACAACGGGAGCTCGGTCGACATTTTGTTTTGGAAAGCCTTTGAGAAAATGCAGATTGGTAAGGAGAAATTGGAGCCCGTCAACTCCCTACTGGTCGGCTTCACCAGGGATTGGGTTACCCCCTTCGGGTCCATCGTCCTGCCGGTGACTTTGGGTGAGGAGCCCCACCAAGCAACAAAGCTAATCCACTTCCTAGTGGTGGACTGTCCATCAGTGTATAACACAATTATTAGATGAATGGCGCTGAACTAATTCAAAGCTATCACCTCCACCTACCATCTCATGATTAAATTCCCAACTGAGACTGGAGTCAGGTGCATAAGGGGCAACCAGAAAGAGGCCTGGGAATGCTACATGGCTTCCCTCAAAGGGGAGGCCAGCAAAGAAATCCTGGTAGAACAGAACAATGAACAATTGACCTCTTCGTCGACTGTACGGCCGGGTATGAAATGCTAACCTTTATGGATGTTTTTTCAAGATACAACCAGATCCGGATGGCTGAGCGTGACCAGGAGGATACAGCCTTCATTCCCAACCGGGGCCTCTACTGCTACAATGTGATGCCATTCGGACTGAAGAATACAGGGGCAACATATCAACGGCTAGTCAACGTCATGTTCAAATTGCAGATTGGGCGCAATGTGGAGGTATATGTGGACGACATATTGGTAAAGAGCACAAAGGCCACCAGCCACCTGCAAGACCTTGAAAAGACATTTTGAACCTTATGTAAATACTAGATAAAGCTCAATCCTGCTAAATGTGCCTTCGGCGTAGCCTCAGGAAAGTTCCTAGGTTTTATGGTCTCGCACCAGGGGATTGAGGCAAACCCAGAAAAGATTCAAGCCATCATTGACGTGTAAGCGCCTCTGATAACAGAGGATGTTCAGAGACTGGTCGGGCACGTAGCAACGCTGAACAGGATTATCTCCAGATCCACGGACAAATGCTTGGCCTTCTTCAAGATCCTGCACAAAGCTTTTGAGTGGACCGAAGAATGCGAAGCGGCTTTCCACCAACTTAAGTAATACCTAAATTCGATCCCGCTGCTCAGCCGAACTCTTTAGAGGGAAGAATTGTATTTGTATTTGGCAGTTTTGGTGACAGTAGCGAGCTCAACTTTCGTCAGAGAAGAATGAGGAATCCAAAAGCCAGTATACTATACCAGTCGGGCACTACGCGAGGCAGGAGAAAGATACCCGAGAATAGAACTCATAGCCCTCGCCCTAGTGACAGCAGCTAGGCGTTTGAGACCTTACTTCCAAGCCCACATGATCGTGGTCCTCACCGACTAACCTTTAAAGAGCATTCTACATAAAGCAAAGACGTCGGGACACTTGGTAAAGTGGTCAGTCGAGCTCAGTCAGTTCGACATCTACTACCGACCCCGGCTGGCAATTAAAGGGTAGGTTGCTGCGGATTTTATAATAGAGTTCACTAACCCACCCACTACCACCCCTAAAGACGAACTCGTCGACAGCTATTGGGTCTTAAACGTTGATGGTTCCTCTACCGATAATTCCAGTGGCGCAGGCATGGTCTTTATCACTCCTGACGGTCACAAGATCGAATATGCTCTCCGTTTTAAGTTCCCTACCACCAACAATGTTGCCGAATATGAAGCCCTCATTATCAGACTCTGAATGGCTCAACTAATGGGGCCGAGCATATAATTGTGCGAAGCGACTTTCAAATGGTGGTGGAGTAAGTCCAGGGAGAATATGAGGCTAGAGAGGATAATATGAAATAATACTGCCAAATAGCTAAGAGTTTAGCCAAGAGGTTTGCAAAGATTTTGCTAGAACGTGTCCTGAGGCTCCAGAATAAAGAGGCAGACCAGCTGGCCAGGATCCCTCGTCCAATGAGCCAGACCCGAATGTCCCAATGGAGATTCTTGATTCACCGAGCATCCAGAGTTCAAAAGTCAACCAAACCAATCCCGAAACTTCATGGATGAGCCAGATTAGGAGGTTCTTGGAAAGCAGAGCCCTACCAAGGAATAAGAACAAAGCAATGTGGATACAGTACCGTTCGAGCAGGTACCTCATACAAAACGGGATTCTCTACAAGAGGGGGCACACCTTGCCTTTGCTTCGCTGCCCCACGGAGGAAGAGGCAGAATACGTGATGAAAGAGGTTCACGAAGGAGTGTGTGGAAACCACTTGAGTGGTCGATCCCTCGCCAAGAATATCCTGCGAACAATTTATTATTAGCCCACCATGTTAAAGGATGCCCAAGAATTTATCAAGAAGTGCAACAAATGTCAGCGGTTCGCCAACATCCCGAGACTACCCCCTCAGGAGCTAACCCCAATCCAGATCCCGTGGCCCTTCGCCCAATGGGGAATTGACATTGTAGGACCGTTGCCGCTGGGCAAGGGGCAGAGGAAATTCACGGTGGTGGCTATCAATTATTTCACCAAGTGGGCGGAGGCAGAGGCACTAGCGACTATCACTGAAGAGAAAATGAAGAAATTCTTATGGCAGAATATTATTTGTAGGTTTAGAATTTCTAAGATCGTCATCACAAATAACATAAAGCAATTTAAAGGGAGATAATTCAACCAGTTATGCAGCGACCTAAGAATCAGCCATCACGCTTCCTCCACGGAACATCCTCATGCCAACGGTCAGGTAGAAGTCATGAACAAGTCCCTCCTAAAGATCCTCAAGGCAAAGTTGGAGAAAGCCAAGCGCTTGTGGGCAAAACAACTCCCTAACATCCTTTGCGCCTACAGAACAAAAGAAAGGGTGTCTACGGGGCAAACGCTATTCTCACTGACCTTCAGTACCAAAGCGGTCATCCCAATAGAGATCGGCCTCCCCAGCTCAAGGACAGTGCAGTACGACCCCGAGACCAACAACGAGGCTATAAACGTGGAGCTAAATCTATTAGAAGAACGAAGGCTGCATGCAGCAATGAGGGTAGCGTCCTATCAGCAAAAGATGCGCCAATACCACAACTTCAGAGTTCGACCGAAAGACTTCTCAGTGGGGGGATCTTGTTTTAAAGAAGGTCAACCAGTCTACAAAAGATCCAAGAGATGGCAAGCTCGGACCAAATTGGGAAGACCCCTACGAGGTGATCGGCAGCACCAGGAAAGGGACCTACAGATTGAAGAACCTGGAGAGCAAGGAACTACCACACCCGTGGCATGCAGAGCACTTGAGGAAGTACTACTTTTGAAAGACTCCTAATTATAACTCGACATATTATCAATAAAAGCCACCGCTCAACAATTGCCTACTCCCATTAGATTGACACAGCATAGAAATTTGCTCGGTTCATGTGACCGAGCAGAGCCAGACGGCCTTTACGGTAATGGCATAAAAATCTACTCGGTTCATGTGACCGAGCAAAGCCAGACAGCCTTTACAACAATGACATAGAAATCTACTTGGTTCACGTGACCGAGCAGAGCCATACGGCCTTTAAGGCAGTGGCATAGAAATCTACTCAATTCACGTGACCGAGCAAAGCCAAACGGCCTTTACCGCAATGGCATAAAAATCTGCTGATTCACGTGACCAAGGAGAGTCAGATGGCCTTTACGGCAATGGCATATTATCTGCTCAATTCACATGATCGAGCAGGGCCAAACCCAATCAACATGGGCATTCAACCATGCAGAAACTACAGAAAATTATCGCATGAATTCTACAAATTATTTAGAGCATTCAGTAGAACTGGGCTAAAAAAGAATTTTCCATTAAACGATGAAGGTAGTACAAAAGCAAAAGCTCTTTTTTATAAAAAAAAAAAAAAACAAACAAACAAACAAACAAACAAAATACAACAAGTGCCTCAAGCCTTGGTGACATACACCGGCCCGCGGAATAGGCAAACGGCCGTGTGTGGCACTTGCCAACGCTTGACAAGCTTCGCCAAAGCACACCCGATGTGTTTGTATGCAAAGACAAACACAAAAATTAGAAATCCGTGAGCAACAAGTAGGCAACGCTAGCAACAATGTAGGCAACGAGCAACAACTTTATAGCAACGAAAAAAGACATTTTATTAACAATTGCAAGCTATTACAAGCATCAAAGTATGCTATTACAATAGGCAAAAAATGTCCTAGAAGTAAGGCATAAAAGGTAGCAAGGTGGTCCGGAACTTACCGTGCTATCCCCCCTTATATATGCTTTTTTAGCCATTTACAACTTTGCACAAGGAAACATAGTGTGTGTGCGAGGAGTCATAATTGACCCTCATTTATTCTACAAGCCAAAATAAAGGAAAGGCTTTCGTGCATTTCCAAGTTTACGTTGAAAGTTTTCCAACAAAAAAAACCTTGCTCAAAAAGCCCTCGGGACGACAAAGTTATGCGAATGCCAAAATTGCGTAAAAGGTGTTACTGTGTGAAAATCTGGCACATACTGGCAGGGCCAAAGTGAGGTTAACCCGCCCCAATCTAAGCGCGGCCCGCGGCCGTGTGGGCTTGGCTGGGCGGCTGTGACACATGCGAAGTGAGGTTAGGCCGCCCCTCTTTCTCGGCGCTAGCGAGGTTAACGTGTGCACGTGGCAAGGCAGTTGGGCACGCGCATAGGCGCACGGTCTGGGCACGCGGGGCTGCCAAAGTGAGGTTATCCTGCCCCTCATTCTCAACCAAAGTGAGGTTATCCCGGGCCAACCTGGCTGCTTGGCTAGGCACTTGGCTGGGCACTTGGGCATCCGTGGGGCACTCTTGGGCAACCCTTGGAGCTTTGCTGGGCACTTGTCCCAAACATGTTTGTACACCCTTAGGCATCTTGAAAGCACACTTTGCATCTTGTATAGCTTTGAGAGAAGCTATGTACAATGAGGTAAGGGGTTGACTAGAAGTGCAACCCTTGACACTTGGGTTCTACCTTGACCGCCTTCTCTCCAGCAACTTTCTCAGCCCCAGCAGCTTCTTGGGCAGACTTCTCAGCCCCAGTGGTACCCTCAGTTCCAGTAGCCTTCTTAGCAGCCTGTTTTGACGCCTTTTTTAGCACATTCTCCAGACTTTGGGGGACCCCCTTTTCCACAGGATAGAGCCTAGCGAAGTCCAGCTTCAAGAAAGTCTCAAACGCCTTCTGCCTGGCGAGCTCGAAGCCCTGGATAAAGGTGGGCTCCAGCAAGGCCTGGAAGTCATCCCTATCTTGGAACTCTAAACTGCCTCGGCTTGGGCCTTGAGTAGCTTCTTTGGGAAGGTGGCAGACTCCCTTTCTAGCTCCTCCCTCCGAGCCTGCTCAATGGTGAAGTCCAACAGCAGCTTGTTGGCTTGTCTACTTAGCCTCTTATTCTCCTCACGGGCCAACTTTAGTTCTGCGATGGCCTAATCCCTCTCAGCCCGAGCAGTAGCGACGTCCTCTTTCAAGGAATGAACTTCTCCGGCGAGAGCACCATTGGCCTGCTTCTCATCATGCAAGGCTTTTTTCGAAGCGCCCAGGCGATGGCCCAGAGTCATGATCCTGGTCAAAGACTGAAAGTCGAACGGAATCAGAGCAAAACATAATCGAAGGAAAGCAGAGCAAAGTAAGGTAACTATAAAAAGAAGCTCACCTTAAATATGTCATAGTTGGCGTCTCTGACCAAACGAGAGTTTGGATGCTTGCTTAGCCTTTGTACGTCTGTGGGTTTGATTGCATCACCTGATCTCTCCCAGGCCACGTGTGCGTTGTCTACCACAATACAGAGGGTAGAGGCAGCTGGACTCGCGCGGGACTGGGGGTCTATGGAGACGACCGTGTTGTACCTTGGCTCAGCCAGTGGAGGGGGCTTTGCGACTGTAGGCGGAGATGTGCCCCTCTCCTTTGGTGGGGAGAGCAACTTCCTTCACCAGGTCCGCGGCTTCGGCCGTCTTCTGGCGTTTCCCCTTAGGGGCAACGGACCCGGCCACCCTTTTCTTCGCCAAGAAACTGTTGTCAAAGCTCATTGGGCCGAACCCGGGAGGTGGCTGAGTCGCCGTAGGAGGTGGCTGACTAGTAGCAGGAGATGGACAATTCACAAGAAAGACTAAGGATCAGACTGTGAAAAGAGCAAATCTACTCACTCCTCTCACATTCAGCGGCCAACGCTTCCCTGGTTGGCTCGAGCCCCAAGAGGTATTGAGCGAGAGCCTCAACTGTTACCAAGTCCTTAACAGTATGGAACTCATACTCCTGGACCTTCTCTATGTCCCTCTTCCGCTCGTCAGACAGAAGGGGTTTAAGCCAACCTGACACTCGTAACACCTAAGTTAGAACAGCACTTGTGAGCAAGTTGTAGGTTACAATGCCCCCGTGTGGCGCCCGCCAAGCTCTCTTGACAAGCCCGCCAATATTTCATAGTATATTTTCATTACTAAGAAAATATTTACAATGCTTAGAAGATGAAAAACAAGTGTTTGATTGATTACAAGAAAAGTGGTGGGGGAGGTTGCTGACATACATACCCCCCTTATATTAGCATTTTTAGCCATTTACAAACTGACAAGTGAAAACATAGTGTGTGCCCGAGGAGTCATAACGGACTCTCATTAATTCCACACTCGTCCAAAAATCCTAAACTCTAAAAATGAAAAAATACATCATAAAAGCTATGTACATAAAAAAAAATAAAATAAAATAAAATAAAATAAAACCTAGCTTGATTTGCCCTCCGGAGTTAGGAGAAATGTCATGCCAAAGATGCACCAAAAAGGTGTACTATGTGTAAATTTGGCATTGGCTCTTCATCGTCTCCACGGAGGGAATTACATTAAAGGACTTGCTAGGAGTTAAACTCCTACATATTTAAAAGGGTTTGGATCCTAGGTTGTGTGGCAAAATGTGGCCGGATCGTCCCTCAAACGTGAACGCGTCGCTGCTGCCCATTGCCTTGCCTGCTGCCTTGGCTGGCTGGTGCCTTGGCTGCCAGCTTGCTACCTTGGCTGCCACGCGGGGCATTTGGTGGCTACCTTGGCTGCCATGTGGAGCATTTTTGGGGCTACCTTGGGCATCTCATGGGGCATAAATGGGGCTGTTTTGAACAATGTTTGGGCATTGTTTGGGCAATACTTAGGCATTGTTTTGGCCATCAAATGAGCACCATTTGGCCCGTCTTTGAAGCGTATTGCCTTGGGCATTGGTTGAGCACCCCTTAGCCTATTGTTGGAGCACCTTAGCACGACGTTGGGCATCCATCCTCCACCATTCTTGGCATACCTTGGGACCTTAAGGCAAGTGCGAAGGCACTTGCGTGGGATGTCATGGGGCGCAAGGAAGCGACCCGTGACACCAAGGCATGAACTTTGGACTCACCCTACAGTGTAAACTCTTTTGGATTTTATAATTATTTTATTAAATTGTGACATGTAGTATTTTATTACATTATAAATTTAAATTTGTGATAAAATAAAAAAAATTATGCTATGTTTGGAACTCAAATTTATCAAGAAAAAAGTTTTAAAAAAATAAAAATGTGAGAAAAATAAAATAAAATAAAAAAGTATTATTGTTCTCTTTTCTTTCGCTGTTTTCTTCTTTTATTTTTTTCTTGATAAATTCAGGTTTCAAACACAATATTAAAAAAAACGTTACATGACAAAATCTAATAACAATGAATACAAAAAAACTCAATACTACTACACTACTGCACTTTTTTCCAACAAAACTTCACAATTTATCACTCTCGGCCAAGCCATCAATCCCAGGCAGGCAAGTACCCTCGGAGTGCTCCTTCTCGACTAAGAAGGTCCAAATGAGATTTTTATACACTTTCTAAAGTCAAAACTTGAATTTTTTTTTTATCTAGTAAGAGTGGATCGCTTGAAACGAGGACTCTCACCCACTGGGCTAAGAATATAGCTAGCACCAGAAATGTTGTGGATTATCTTTACAGGATCTTTAAGAGACAATAGCAAAATAATACACCCTCTTAATTATTGAGTAGTAGTTAAAATTTGGGCACCATGATATGTTGTCTACTGCAAAAGGTTGCGATGGGTGGACCCACTTACAATGATGTTTGATGTCGAAAGGGAGCATGGGCAGTGGACAAAATGGACAGCGCCCAAATCCCATTCAAACGCACAAGTAGAAATAATTCAACAATAATGAACCAACAAAGATATGAATAATTCAACAATAATGGGTTGAAAGATGGTTCTTGATGTACCAAAAAAAAAAACACTAAAGAACCCAAGAGACCCTGGGATTGAAACAATTCCACTGCCATCATGATAACTCTAAGGTTATTAGTATTTTAAGGCGTACAAGTGCCAGTTGGTGACTGGTGAGGTTGGAAAATTGAGAAGTTTTGAGGGTAGGTGAGGAATCATGAAAAATTGAGAGAGAGAGAGAGAGAAGGGCAGTTTGGAATGAGAAGAAGGGTGAAAGGGCAACAGACGCAAAAGCATTGAACAATAAATGCATGAGCGTGCCATGTTAGTACAAAAGCTGATGAGTATATACGAAGCTGATGACACTACTCTTCTCATCATTGTTGGGTCGCTTTTATTTCCCACCTCCCAACATCTCCCAGAATTCCACGCTTCCTTGCACCCTCTCCCTAGCTTTTCCTTTGTCATCTTCTCACACTCTCTCTCTCTCTCTATAAAGTTCTGAAAATATAGATCATGGTGTGGTCAACCTACAGTCCTCCTCGTTCATTTTTCCTTCCTTTGGTAACAAGAACTATTCTCTTTTCTTCATTGCATCTCTTCCTCCTCGACCCTTTGGTTTGCTAAGTTTCCATATCTGAAAAACTCAGTTCATCAACCTTGGGATGTAGAACCCATTACGCCAGAAAAGAGAGAGAGCGAGAGAGAGAGAGAGCATTAACAGTATCACCTAATATTATCATAGTTGCAGAACCCATGCATTAATATTGCATCCTCATTTATCATGTAAAACCAATTGTGTATATATATATACTTTGCTTATTCGAGTATACTTCATTCACATGACTATTATTCTAAACACGTATATCTACAAAGGCGCGCACACACGCAGATAGAGAGCTAGGTAGCACCATTGCTAGCTCATCTACAGTTGCAGATGATGGGTTGTAGTGATGATAGTGAGGCTAAAAGATCCGATTCACTCAATGGTCGGAAACTTCGGCCTCTCATGCCAAGGCCTACCACTTCCATACCGGCCAACAACACATATTCTGTAGTGGCAAACCCTTCTTATTGCAGTCTCCTCCACAACCCCAATCTTTCCACAATGAATGAACATCTGGGTATATCTATACATATACATATATATCATATATATACTTTCTTTGCTCTAATTAATATATAACTTGATCATATTTGATGAGTTTGATGTTGCTGGTGCAGCTGCCACGGAGGAGCAAAGTAAGCCAGATTCCAACACAGTACCCTCAGTGACTTCTAGGTGGAGTCCGACTCCACAGCAGCTTCATGCCCTCGAAGAGATGTATAGAAGCGGAACAAGAACGCCGACGGCCGACCAAATCCAACAGATCGCAGGAAAGCTTCGCCGGTTTGGTAGGATTGAAGGGAAGAATGTGTTCTACTGGTTCCAGAATCACAAAGCCAGGGAACGGCAAAAACGCAGTCGCTTACCAAACTCATATTCTGAAGAACAAATATGCGATATCGAAAGTCTTGAAAGAAAAGAATCAGGTCCAAGATTTTTTTTTCAATTTTTTTTTATGTTATTATCCAAGTTGATTCATAACACCAGGAAAGAATAGTAGCAAAGAGAGAGAGAGAGAGAGATTTGTTTGTTTTCCCTTTAGTTGTTGGAGATGTCAAGTTGAATTTGCTTTGTTTTCTTCTTGTCTACAGGGCTCAGTAGGACAGGTTTTGAAGTTGCACTGGCAAAGAAAAGGGCAACTTCTTCAAACTGCAGTACACTTTCACAGGTGTGTATATATATACATATATATATATATATGATCGTACCCTACCTTTATGTTTTGCTTGTCCATGCATGTTGCAAGACTTGTATATATATGTGTGTAGAAGGTAGAGGTGATAATAAAAGATAATAACAAGACCAAAAAGGTCAAAAGATGGATATGGAAGAGCAGAAAAAGTCTTTGTATGTAGAAAAAGTTGCAATCCTTACTCTCTGTTTGGGAGTAGCAGTGAAAGTGTTAGAATTTCTGGGTTATTGTGGGAATTTACTCGGCTTTTGCTATCCTTAATTTTGTTCAGGAATCTGAATCGATACGTAGAGCAGTGGTATCAGAGAGTAGCACAGAAGCTTGGATTCAATTTGAGGAGAGAGAATTGCAGAGGAGAAGGAGAAGCACACAAACCAAGCAGAGGCAGCTAATGAAGCCTTCTTCTTCTACTCCTCCCATCAACTTCATGAACACCGTGACCTCAACAGCACTCTCACCAGAAGCTTTAGTGAAAATAGACCCAAAACTCTCCAGCACTCACAAGTTTGAGGATGAAAGCTGCAGAGAAACTCAAATGCTTCAGCTCTTTCCGCTTTGGAGCGATGATCCTAGCGTCCATAATGTCGAAAACAAGGACACTGAGGTCCCCATGGCAGCCATAGACACCAGCTTCACTCCGAACCAGTTTTTCGAGTTTTTTCCTCTCAAGAACTGAAGAAAGAGCTTGCCTATGTAGTTAGATGTAGAGTAAAATTTTGATATACTATTGACGTAAAAAAATTTTACACAAACAGATATTAAAATGCAAGACATGTCTACGAGTTTTGTTTGTGTGAAAAAATTTATGCTATTAGTGTATCAAAATTAAATTCTTAGAAACAATTGACAATCAATTTATGTTTTGGTGGTGTTCTGGTTGAAACTAGAGACTAATTGTTACGGTGTTGCTATTAGTGTCAAGATTAAACTATTAGAAGAAATTGATGATCTTTGTTGGAACTTGAGGCTATTTTTTTAATTTGCATGGTACGAGTGTAGGATAATGGCATGTAGCGGGTGCCTAGGAAAAAATGCATTTGGCCAGTGTTGGCTAAAACCATGTCGACCATTTCCTTCAATGAAAATGGTGTTGCCCAGTTTTGGACCTTTTTTTGAAGTCATTAACATGGGAGTGAGGGACAGACGGCGAACGATGGAGACATGCATGGATTGTGAAAGACGGTTTAGTATTGAGTTGATGGTCTAGAATTTGGAGCTGTGATATAACATGCTCGATGTTCATACAATTCCATGCTTCTCGTTATTCCTCAACTCGATTCAAGCTATGAATTTATTTTGGTAATGTTTTACAACGACACTAAAATAGTGTGGTTGAATGAGAATCATTTACATTAAAATAAAATATTTATCATGGTGGTTATTAATTACAAAAATATGACTGATTTTTTTTGTTTTGGTTGAATTTTTTGTACCAATTTTTTGACGGAATAGCATTTTTTTATATAGCATTTTTTATTTCTTTTTTAGGGAAACAACAAAGAAGAAACAGAAGAAGAAGAAACTGATACATGATTTCTGTTCTGTACCAATTTTTTTTGTACCAATTTTCTGAGATTTCTTTTTTATGAAAATAATGAAGAAGAAGAAGAAGAAGAAGAAGAAGCCCAATTAAGACTTCTCTCTCTTTGTCCCATGTTCCACATTCATTTCACTTCCAAGGGCATAAACATATGGCAAAAAGTTTGAGTAGAGGTCGTAAATTTAATTAATATCAAGAAAGAGAAGGTCTATTCCATTTAAAATCGTTGGAATAACATATCTAGCAACAAAAGGACTATTTAAATGATTTAAATAGCTAATAGCATACTTGACGCCCTCTTGAAAGAGAAAATAAATTGAGGAGAAATTATTTAGTAGCACCAAGCACCATATCAGCATTACTCTTCTTCTTACAATGCCCTCTATCAAAGCATCTCCAATAGGCTCAATAAAGTGACTATCTTAATTATTTTAAAGAGTTTAATCTCAAAAATGACCTTCCAATGAGCTCTCTATATGGCTCTCTAGAGTCTTATTCTAGCTCTTCAAATATAGAGAGCCAAAAGTGGCTCTCTAAACTTTAAATAATATTATTTCACAAATCTCTCTCCTATTTTTGTACTCTTTTCTTGGGGTAATTATTACAAAAGAATAATTGGCTAACTAAAATAGAGAGTATTGTTGAAAGATTTTTTAAACAAAGTGGTTAACTAAAATTGATAATAGAGGTTTTAAGTATATTTTGACTAGCTACTCTACAGGTATTGTTGGAGATGCTCTTAGTAAAAGAAAAAATTTGACCTTAATATTTATATATAAGATTTTGCTAAAATCATACATTTTTGTAATTAAAATCTAACTGAATAGGTACTTTGTATTAAAGAGATAGGTCACAACTTAGTTGCATCATCCTACAATTTTTTTTTTTTTTTTTTGGTTGGTATAGATCTCTTGGTATCATGGAAAAGACACCTAGCATGAAAACGCTACTTGGATCATGTGATTCTGCCATCTGGTATTGGGAACAAATTGTGAAGATTTAAATTAAATACGCCAAACAAAGAATTTAATGATCTGGATTAATTAACATTAAAACTCTGCTATAGAATAACATCATAAATATTTTTTTTAAAAAAAATACATAAATCAAGGCCTATGCAATTTTCACAATTCAAATTATTTTTTGACACAATTTGTAGCATGATTTCTTTCCTCTTTAACTCCATGGGAATGACATTTGTCTTTTTACCCTCCAATTCTCATCACTATAAATTCACTTGTATGAAACACTACTCAATAATTAATGCAGAAAAAGTCAGGCATCCAAAAAATCCTTTTGTGAAGAGAGAGAGAGAGAGAGAGAGAGAGAGAGAGAGAGGTGTTTATTGTTTGCCAAAAGGGGCTGCTTATTGTTTGCTACTGCAACTTTTTCTCAGGTCTTTTTCATCACTGACTTTGGTGCACAGCATAGACAAAAGAAAGCATGCCACAGAGAGAGAGAGAGAGAGAGAGAGAGAGAGAGAGAGAGGACGCGTATTGCCGAGGAACCGACCGTGTGATCTAAAGAGAATCTAAAAAGGAAGTGGATTTTCAACTCTTGGAACAGTAACAGCTAGCAATTCAATTGCATTTTAGCCCAAAAAGGTGGTGGCTGCCTTTCGTCCTGCGCTCTCTCTTGCACACGGCCCTGCCTTGTCCCACAATGGTAATGAGAACCCCTTAGCCTTACTGTCCCCCTAACGACAACTTCTTCAATGAGTCAAATGATTCAGACTGCACATCCATGCTTCACAACAAAAAAAATAATTTAAAAATAAAGAAAAGATTGATGCAAACCCCTTTTATACATTACCCATTCTAGATACTTGTCTCCTCTGTGATGATCTTATTATTATTATTATTGTCCTAGAGACAATATTATTGTCGAACAGATGATCCACACCATGAGACAGAAGAAAGGGATTAAAGGGAGACATGATTGTTAGAATTTATCTTGATAAAACTTATTGACAAAATTTCATGGGACTTCTTGCGAAACACAGGAGTTTTTTTTATCTCAACCACAATTGGATACATTTGATTATGGGTCATCTATTGGACAATAATATCTTCTCTCAAAGTGGTTATTCTTTGGATTGGGCTAAATCTTGTTTGAATTATATCCTAGAAGTCAGACAAGGTAATCCTCTATCTTCGTATCTATTTATTCTGTGTATGAAAAGACTCTCTATCGTGATAAACCGTTGAGTAAATTATGGTGATTGAAAATGTGTTAAAACTTTTGAAAATGGCCTTGTTTTATTCCACCTTTTCTTTGTTGATGACCTCCTCCAATCTGCTAAAGCTAACCAATCTAATGGTGATTCCATCATAGGTGTTCTTAATGAGTTTAGTGAGGCATCTGGTCAGAAAATCAATCCCCATTTTGTTTCCTCTAACCTCACCAAAGGTAATAATGCTCTAAGCTTGAGCTTCAGTATAGGATTTTCTTTGAATTAAGGCCTTGGAAATTACTGAGTCCAGTTGTTTCACACTAAGGTTAACAAGAAGCACTTCCATGATATCATTGAGAAACTCCAAAACCAACTCTCTGGATGGAAAGCTAGCACATGCTCTCCTTTCTAGGAGGACCACCCTCATCCAAGTTTTTACTACAGCTATCCCCTCCTATATATGCAGACTACTAGAATCCCCATGAATATTTGTATGGATCAAATTAACAAAAATTTTCTTTAAAAAGATGCCAATAACAAAAAGAAAGTTCATAGTTAACTAGGATATCGTTTGTAAGAAAAAAACAATTTGGAAGACTTGGCATTTGGAAAATTAAAGATCATAATGTTGCCCTTCTTTCCAAACTTGGTTGGAAACTTCAATTTGATAAAAATTCTTAGTGGATCAAAGTGCTCCAAGCCAAGTGCCTTAATAATTGTCACTTCTAATTAATACTAGGGACATTATGAGGAAAGGAACTATATCAGTGGATAGTTGAAGATGGTAGTAAAATATCTCTTTGGAATGATTGGTGGTATGGTGACAAACCTATTGCATCTACCTTCACTGGACTGCACACACATCATGCTTCTCAGACCACAGTCTAGCATTATCAATGATGAGGTAGACTCGAAATAGTCATCAACCAAATTTTTAATATTCCTTCTCCTAAATTTGTTGCCTTTCCTAATTATCGTCACTGGTCTGGTTCATCCAATGGCATGTTTACCACTGCATCTGCCTATGATATTATTACTGATTCTAATGGTAATAATCATGATTGAAAGTGGATCTGGAAACTAAAAAGTTTCCCAAAAGCTGAAATCCTACTTTTGGTTGGTTATGCATGACAAAGTGCTAAGTAATCTCATGAGAAGAAGAAAAGTTATGGAAAGCAATGATCTCTGCTCCCAATGTAGTACGCACTGTGAAAACTTGGATCACCTTTTTAGAAAATGTGCTGAAGTTAGCAGACATTTAGTGCAACCTGAGGGATAACAATGGTTTTATTGAGATTCTTGGAAAGCCTCTATATGATTGGTTTTATTCCAATTTACAAAGTAATAAAGAGCAAGTGGGAGATACTCCTTGATATATTATGTTCTATGTTACTATTTGCAAAATTGAAAAGGTCGAAATCAAAAGGTTTTTGAAAATATGAACTATAACATACACAAGAATATAAATCTTGTTGTGCAGTTTGCTCTTGATCATGAGATCTTGGAGGCCTTCCAATGCCCATGAACCCTAGTAGTAAAACTCCTCTATATACCAAATGGTGCCCCTACTGCACGAAAATTGAAGTTAAATACGGATGGAAGCTCTGGATGCAACCCTGAACCTGCTGGGAATGAAAGAGGAGCTTAGGTGCTGGGGTTGTATAGTAAATTGATGCACAACACAAGTCTTGAAGCTGAAATTTGGGGATATACCGTGGGCTCCCCATTATTTTGGCGAAAGGATTGAAGGATGTGGAGGTTGAGGCTGAGGAGATAATGAACATGATACAGGTAGGAATCAACAAGAATTATAGTGAAGGACTCTAAGGTATTACTCCAAAGATGCAGCAGCGCACTCTTAACACATTCTGCATGAGGGCAACAAATGTGTCAATGCCATGGGTAATATAGGTGTTAAGTCAAAATGAACTTCTTGTTGTGGTAGAAGACTCCACTGAACATGTAGGTGCCAGCATATCAATTAACCATGTAGTAAAAGTATTAAAGCCCGTATGTGTTGTTAGTTCTATCAACAATTACTACCAAAGGTATGTTTATATTTTTATTCTCTTTTTTCTAATGAATCTTTACAATTTAATAATATCTTAGATCACACATATCTAGCCGAATGTGGTTTATGTTACCCATTGTCCTTTTAAGTTAAAAACTTTTAGTCAATTACAAGAGTATTTTTGTGCCATCAAAAACCAGGATTGCCTTGCAAGAGTTTGAAAAATAAATAAATAATAAAATAAAATAAAACGAGGAGTAGTTTTGTTAATTCATATATAATGTGTTCGCAATCTGACTGAACAGTCAATTACAGATTATCAATTTTTTGTTCTTTGCATTTATCATATTGAAAATATACAAGTTGTCAAGAGCTTGGAGAATTTAATGGGCTGAGGATGGATTTCTCGGTTTTAATTGCTGAAACGAAAAGGAATTTTCATTTTCTTAACGCCTCAGCACACGAACTAATTACTAGAAAAAAGCCATAAGGTTGACTTGGACAACTCAGTACCTGCGGTTATTGCGGCTGCATCAAATGACCTCCTCAAGTACCAACTGCTCAAATGTTGAAAGAAAAGGAATCAGAAGAATTAAGTCCGAGAAAGAAGTTCTGTGAGCCCAAAAAAAAAAAAAAAAATGGCATTTGAGGGAACACGGAAAATTTTTTCATACCCTGATTTCATAAATGTATGCAATTCATCCTGTTTCTACAGTCTTACAAGTACAGATCGAAACTAAACTGATGTACAAACTAGAAACAAGGCAAAACCAGAGTTGCAAAGGTATGCTATGCGTCATTCGCAGCTTGTTAGATACAGCAGCTGCAAAGAGATGAATCAATGTAAAATTAAGGCCCGGGTAGCTCGTGCAAGCGATGGACAAATCTCTTCGTTCTCCTGCCTTCATGTACAAAAAGTTGCAACTCCCCCTCGGGCCAATCCCGGGAAATAATCAGGTCATTGTGTCTTCCAAGGAATACTCGAAGCTCCAAAAATGGAAGTGTGTGCCCTCTCACCAATGGGAAGAGGAAAAAATGAAAGAATTACAACAAAACAAAAAAGGGGGTTAGCAGCCGGATGTGCTCACAAATTAATACGACCCAAAAAGCCAACCAAAATCTATTTCTCCAACAATCATGTCGCCGATGATGATCTCGAATCTTCTGTTTTGTTCACATGGCACATACAATCTGGACATGGAAATGAATAAATTGAGTCACTTGGTCTTTTGAGCTCAATTCCTTTTGAATCACTATGACCTCGCATACTCAGCATGTGCCGCCTGAAGCTTTTCCACCTGGGGAGGAAGATGGAAAGAACAAATAAATAAATAAATAAATATCAGGCCATATCAATTTATCATCAAATACTTAGTATCAGTTTTACATGCATCTAAGACATCTATTCTATAACTTGGCATGGTTGTCCAATTCAACCAAAGCTAGCATCAAAACTAATCAGTAAAAGTTCCCTAACTATTAGTAGCTGTTGTCTTAAACTGAAATAAGACAGCTAGTCTTCCAGTGCAATCTAAGGTGTTACCCTAACAATTAGAGTAAGTAAATAAAAGTTCACCGGTGGACAAATATTTGTCACTAACATCGGCTTTTTGAGCCAAACCAAGGCAAGAGAGAAATAGCACAGCCTCGCTGTTCAACATACTCATGTATTTTTAGGAGTTCAATAGCACTTACAGCTAGCCCAGAATGTTGTAAGGTTTACTAACAGCATCGTTAGTTTTGTTCTCTCCTATGCTGTTTGAACTACGAAAACAATCCGCACAGGCATCTGTCTTATAGTTTATAATGGCTACAATTTCAGCACATTTTTGCTAATTTCAGACATTTTGGGCCCCCACCTACAAGAACGTAATGGATATTTGAACTGAAGGCAACCACAGCAATGAGAAGAAGCATATACCCAATATTGGGATTATCAAACAATAGTGCTAACTTCCGCTTGTCAGGCCTGATCGTCTGGGAGTGTCCACCACATAAGTATCTCCGATGACCCAACAGAAAATGAGGGAAGTTTCCACCTTGAGTTGTCACAAAAACTTCACTATGAAGACAAACAGTGTAGTCTATAGCAGCCATCCTGGAAGAATAGTTCTAGAAGAAGCAACTCAAGTCAAAAAGCAGTGAACTCAAATCAGACCTAAAAAATGGAACTAAAATTGGAAGAAACCTTCATAGCATTCCAACCTTAAATGGAGCAAGTTCATCTGGGGACACCAACATCTCCTTAGTTTGTAAAAGGGGAAACATTTCAAATAGCGGAGCCATATTTCTCTCAGCGTCATATATCTTTCCAGAGGCTAAATAGATAGCTGTACTTTTGTCAAACCCCATTCCCCTAAGCATCAAGCCAACCTAATGACACAAAACAAATATAAATCAACTGCTAATACATTTTCACATATAAAGAGAATATAATCCAAAATTACACCCCCAACCCTCAACTATTGTCTGATTAATTTCTCATGGCCTCACAAGGATAAATAAGCGAACTTACAGTTGCAGCTCAGAACAACAATTTCAGACACCTTTCTGAACCCACAACTAATACATATCCTTCTTACAGCTGCCAGAAACAGAAACCAACTTATCTTAAGGTGCAAGGAACTATGTCATTTGTAGTTCAATTGTATATTGGAGTTCCACAGTTTCTCTTATTCTTATCTAAATGAAAAATATCAATTAATAGACACTAAATAAAAAAAATTGTATTTGATTATGGACTACCATATAGAAAGCATTTAAAGTTGCCCTCAAATCTAGAGTAAAAATGAGTTCAATGGACGGTACTTCATAAATGCCTTGCCGCAAGAAATACATAAGGGCATAACTCCAGCAAAACAGGTAGATTAAAAGAGGGGCACATGTCCCATTATGTAGCATAATCTCATTATGCGCAATGCTTGAAAATAGTACAAGAACATAATGGCAAAAAGTAAACTGGGAACATCAAATAGTGACATTTGACTGTGTTAAATCACCACTTGACCTAAAATTTAAGGAAGAGCCAGTTGGAGGCATGTCATTATACAGTCAGCACTACAGCAAACCACATTGCTCAGTGGACATGGAGTTGTTGCTCTGCAAGTATCAACTGAGCAACAACAAATGAGAAATCATCTTCCTCAAGTCCCCCTTTCTAGCCATCAGGAAAAAGAGTTAGAATCATCAGGGCTGCCATATTAGAAGCACACATATGGCCCATTTGCTAAGAAAGCAACAGGAGATATTTCATAAACAGTTTTGGTTTCATTAAAGTAATTCCTCAAACACCAAGAGAAACAGATTCCTTGGGGAAACTTATTCTTATGGAACTCAAGGGTACTCCACCTCATTTGAAAGGAGTAAATTCAATCTGCTTTCAGACAACTTCAAAGGGCTCTACAATCAGTTCATGGACAACTAAGGTTTTATTGACTTTTTACCACCACATGAAGCCTTTTTTGACAGAAGAGTCATTTCAAGTCTTTAACATATACAAGTATCAAATGGTACCGATACAAATCAACACCATTAATTACTGAACCAAAACATGTACCAAAAGTAGGGCATCATAAAACTGCAGCAATAACTCCATATTTCAGCAAAGCAAATACATCTACATATACACACATCAGGGCAGAGACCACATAGAAGTGAGGTATACAGGTCAACCAATTTTAAGTAGATATACAGCAAAGTGAACAGTCCAGGTAACCAACGTGATGAGTTAACTTGCAAAGTTTTTCCTTTCATATTTCAGGAAAATTAAATAACTGACGCCAAAAAATCTGTGGGGGAAAAACTGTAAGACAAGAAAGGGATCACTACAAGAATGACCCATAAAACGAACAATGCTCTAACCCGAATTTTAAAAGGTTAGCGAGGTTAAACCTCAAAGCTCAACTTTGAAAACCTAGACCTCAAAGCATGATAAACTCATAAGGTTCACACATGGCTCACCCCATATCTAAGTTTTGGACTTCATCCATTGACTTCAAATAGGAACCTTCCACAAGAACTAGGAAAATCAAATCATGCCGTCTCCCCCACCCTTGCTTTTTTATCAGGAGTGTTTAGAATCAGTGATTGCGCTTATTTAAAAGCTATGACTCATAATTACTTATCAATGTCTCCTTTTTTAAGTTTTTTCCTTTTTGAATGAGGGAACGAAGCAAGGAAACAAAATTGAAGAATTCAGATTGTATTCCAGCTACAGTGTCTCATTTCCCAGCCTTTTTTTATGCTAGTACCGACAAATATGTTCTCTCAACCTCCGTTGGATGTTTGAACTTCTTCCTATGTGTTTGCAAAGCACATTCCAGTTACCAATTAATTTCTTATTTTGCATTAATTGAATTTGGTCAGAACTCTTCCCAGGGTTGTTTCAGGTTCTCAAAAGAGGAACAGTAGAAATTAAAATTATGGACTTTACAGAAGCAATAGATATTACCTCCAAAGGAGTAAGGGGACATTTCCCATTGAGCCTGATTGCTCCAGGACGAATAACTCGACCAGGCTTGGTAAACTTCCCCTTCCAACCTCTCTCCCTTGCAGCCTCCACGTCTTCCTTCTCTTTCTCACCACCATCAAAGATGCAACAAGAGAAAGCAACCATATCCTGCACATGAAAAAATAATCGACACTCCTTTCTATATATATATACTTTTTTTTGGCAAGTATCATTTCGATAGTTTTGAGAACTTCAATGATTTCTTTTGTCACAATATGGTGAAGGTCTGTTGAATCCCTGACCAATCAGTCCAGAAATGCACCCCCAGTACCACACGTACTACAAGGTGAAGTGATGACACTTACTACCAAGATTGTGATGGTATCTTACTGCAGGTGGTCCTGATAAGTATCAAACAGAATAAAGCAACACTCTGAAACTAACCTCCTCAAAGCGAAGATGCACAGAGACGTATTTGCCACTATTATTTGCACTCCATTCTTTCATTCTAGCAACGAGAGTCTCACCCATAGTTAATATAGGATTTGAAAACCTCAAAGCTTCATAATTTGCCAAGCATCTAAGCCGTTGAACTGCTCGAGGAGCATCAAATGACAATCGGTTTGCAAAAGGAGAAATCCGAATGACCCTGAATTAGACATTTTCAAGCTAATTTACAAGTGACAAGGAGCACTGAACTGTGTTCACATATAAGACAATGAAAAAAAGTACAAGAATCCCCCCCCCCAACCCCCCGCCGGGGGGGGGTGTGGCCGGGAAAAAAGAGAAATAGAAAAAAGAAATACTATAGAAGAAAAAGAAGATTTCACAAGACTTCCCAACAAAACGATGTCAAATTTGAAGGAATAAAGTACCCAATTTTTTTTCAAGGGCCTGTTTGGTTGAGCAAATGAGATCATTCAGTTTTGAATAAATTAATTTAAAATTTATCAATTTGTAAATGAGATAATTCAAGATTTTTGTAGTGGCCAAACAAAAAAGTTCATCGATGTCCAAATTTGGATTTAGAAATGTAATTTTCAAAAGAAATCACGAAACTTAAATTTTCATAAAGAAAATAATTTCTGTAAATGTTCGAATTTTTTAACTCTTACAAACAAACTCAAGTATCACATTCAGAAATGAGCCAACATTAAAATAACTAATTTTACAATTTTGGAGATAACCAAATAGGCATTTAATGCACACAAGACTATAACCTCTCAATAACATGGACAGGATTGACTGATAAAGACATTAAGAAACCCATATCAAGCCAGCTTCAGTATATTTAAAGAGGGATTAAGCAACTACCCAGTTGAAGTCCAACGTCATCAATTTGTCATGGTTTTAATTTGGTCCCACTGAATAGTGACAGAATCATGGAACAAGTACACACTTGCAAAACCAACTAATCTGGAAATAACGACTTTATGTGAACTTCATGGACCTACATAAGAACTTTATAAGTTTCCACAAACTAATTCCAATTCTTTATTGACCAAATTTACCAAATATCAATGACATAAACCTTGCAGGTAGCAGACAAGTCAAATATATTTTAGACACAACCATGGGAAATATACATTAGTAAAAAATTGACAATAGAAACGCAAGAATAAAATTATGCTTACTCTCAAGTATGTGAAGTCCACCCAGCTCATACTTACTGACAGTATACAAATCGATAGTTTTCTTCACTTTTTTTTCTGCTGGGTGCAGGTGCATAATGAGCAGTACACTGTCCTTTATTTAGGAAACAATCTGATGTGAAAGTAAAAAATTTTCTGAATCTAAACATAAACCTCTAACAGATACTTCTTAAATTTCTTTTACAAATTTCTATTTTGTAAAAAATAAATAAATAAATAAAATAAACAGAACCGTAAACAGATATCATGGGAATATCAGTTATCACCAACAGAAAGGACGCCTTAAACACAAAGAATGCAAGTAAAGAACAATTAAATTTTGCCATGTATGGGTATCAATAGCGCACGCAAGTTGGAGTATCAATAGCGCACGCAAGTTGGAGTAGGTAGGAGGGCAGGGGCAAAACACAGAGTTCAACTCACTTTTCTTCAAGTAGCTTTGGAAGAACTGTATCCTTGTAGTACTGAATGGGTGACCATGCCTTTATCCTGAAGTTGAATACATTGCTCATATTGTGGTCAAATCGTTCCATGATGTAATCAGGTATCTCGTCAACTATCCGTACATCATTTTTCAAGGCACTGACAAAATAATCTTCATCGTAGATGTCCTTGAATTTGCTGCACAGTTAACAGAGTCGAACATTTCAGGCTGGAAGGAATTGGAAACGGATTTATATAGAGTTTCATATTAGAGGTCAACTACTAATGGAGTAACTGTGAGAAACATAATCCTATAGTGAATCTCAAAGCATTTCAATCTACTACTTCACATGCATTCATCTATCTTTCAAGAATAAGGGCCACACAAGGACAGAATATTCCATATTAGAATGTACAGATATTTTAAAGGCCAATACCAAAAAATTTAGGAATCATAAGCTTAATCAAATCACAAACTTAAAAAGCAGCAATAAGTACCCTCCCCTAATTGCATCTGCCGAAAGCTGCATAGTGGTTCCATTATGATTCTAAAAAACCCTGCCTATTCCACTCACTCCTGGATTCCTTGAAGAGTAACCAACAAAGATAAACTAAATATGAATGAGGAGGCTTCCTTTGATCGGGCAACTACATGCCAAGGAGAGCCAAAAACCTTAATAATATATCTCTCATGCCGAGGGAAATAACAGTGAACTCAAACTCCCCCTAACTGTAACCCAGAATGAAGTCCAGGCCCACACCTTTCTCCAGAAATATTCAACATCTGCCCCGGTTCTAAAAAATTCATTGTTTTGCCAAAATCCATAACAGCAAATCAAAGTCACTTTAAGAACATCTGTAGCTTGGAAATGTTTTTTGATTGACAAGTAAATAACACAAAGATCTGTACCCACCAAATAAAACGCACACATTGTATGTGACAGAAACTGATACAATATAAAAAAGCAAATCATTGTTCAGAAAGTAGGCGAAAGCCAATCTTGAATAATAGTAGCAATTAACTTTTCAATCTATTCTATACAAGAAAACCCACCATCATACTGGAAATGTGATTTTCTTCCAGATTCATTTCCAATACAAATCCTTCACAGATTCACTAGAGATCACGAAATAAAAGGAAAAAAATGCAAAATTTCAGAAAGAACGTTACTTGATCTCCCACGTTCATAAAGACTTTGATGACGACCAAGGCAGAGCTAAAGGCCAAAGCACAAAGAAATCTGACCCAAACAGAAGAAGAATGATGGAAATGGAGGAGGCATCCAATTTGCAAAGAACAAAATGATTTACAATTGGTTCATTCTTTTTTTATATGTAAAATTTTATTAGAAGGCATTAAGAGGTTTGGAACCCAGTGCAAGTATTCAATGGATTTTTGCTAAAAAGCTGGTCTTCCTGCATGCAAACCGGAACAGGGGTGCAACACAACCCTATACACGCAAAGCATACACCAAACGATCCCAAACACCGGCCATACATCTCAAAAAAGGCTATGCATCTACAGGGGTATACAAATCCCCCAAAAACTCAAACTGAAGCCTATATAAGTGGTTTATTCTCAAAGCCAAGTTATCCGATAGTAATACCTTATAAATAATTCCGACTAGACCAAATATTACTACTTCTAATCAAATCAGAGATTACCAAGCAAGATTCATTAAAAGGAAATATCACCAAACTCCACATAGGATAGGTGCTCTAGAAACAGTAACCATAACTTAACCTTCAAAATGGGACCAATACACAGCTACAAAGTCCTTCCAATAAACTAGTCAAAGAATCTCCACCCAAATTCAAAAGATTATTAGTTTAAAATGGTCAAAAACCATTTGACCAAACATAGCAATATATCAATCAACACAAGATTCACCAATTATTCCCTCCTTATTTTTATTATTATTATAACAAATATTATGATATTTTTGGTAAGTCCCTCCTTGTTTTCATTTTTATCTTTATTTTTGGGTAAGTCAGTCCCTACTTATTGAAAGGCCTTTACACCATATATCCTCCCAGAACCACTTTTGACTCCTTCGCCAATAATCCCACGCCTTTACATAATGCATATTTGAGGAAACTCATAAAACCACTAGTCAATCATTCTAATACAAGATCCATGCCATCCTCATGTCGATATTCACAGATTAACCAAGGTTTTTCCAGATATGATGTTCTTTGTTACAACTGCATCATGTCCTTTTTCCAAATTGCCAAAAAGAACCATTTCTCATTATAAGGGAGTATGTCATCAAAACAAACATCAAGTACAGTCCAGTTCACATCTTCTTGAAAAGCAGTAGTCATGTTTCTATGCCATTGGACTTATTATGAGGACTCAAAAGAATAATGTAGTATAGACTTTAGTGGGAGAAGCTATATAACCATATACGTCTTCTACATACATTATACACTAGGAAGCACAAACACTCTATTTAGGATGCCACATCCATGTCCGACACGTGTTGAACACACATACTCCTCGGACAAGCCAATTATCGTGTCTTGAAATTCTATTTATTTATTTTTCAATGGACATGCCTAGGACCCTCAAGTAACATGTAGCAACATGTGTTGGACACATCTAGGACATGTGTTGGACAGATCTATGATACTTTTTGTTGACTAGTGGATGTTACATTCATATACATTGCACACTGAAATGCATAAAAACATATTTTTTAACCATATCCCTGTCAAGTCTGTGTCTTCACTTTTTGAAAATCGTCATATCCTGTGTCTGTATCTTTGTCCGTATCCGTGCCCGTATCCGTATCCATATCCGTGCTTCTTAGATTATACATCTAAGAGTACAAGAAGCATTGACCTAGAATTCCAGACCATATACACATATGTAAGATATCTAAAAGCAATTCCCTCCATTGTCTAGGCTCCTAGGTTAGACTTTACTGAAATCATCCTCCATAGTTACTTAACAAAAACTTCTTACTAGTAATGATAAAGAGTTTCAACTTCATGGCCACCAGCTTATAATAATGAATGAGCCGCAGAGATAAAAGAATGCTTCTAATAAAACCACCCTGCCCTTTTTTTCTCAGAGGTGCCCTCCATTTTCAAGTTGAGAACCTACTGTCATGCCTTTACTCCACACTTTCAAAGTAGCAGTGAGACAGGGAGGTTTACAAACTTGCAATGACTTTGTCAACAAGACATACTTCAATGAAGATATATAAAATTACAAAAGGAAAAAAATCTAAATTATCTCAAGCAAATAAAAAGTATTACACAGAGAAAAGATTAGAAAGGAAAAAAAACCAAGTATATATCTAGACACAGACAGAACCATGCAAAATAGGTTCAAAGTTCATTCAATTCTGATACTGGTTCGAGCAGAAATTCTCTGTAGCGTGCCACATTTCTTAAGAGTTTATTGACGTGTCAGAAAACCTCCCTGTAAAAAAGACATACATGCATCTTCCTGTATGCACAGAAGGAACTAAAAGGTCATAAACCATTGCCTAGATACTTTATTCAATTGCTAACAAGGGCAACAATTTAACTTACCAAAAAAATGTATATACAAGGGCAGCAAATTTTGAAGCAAGAATCAGTCATCAGCTAAAGTTGGCAAAGAGAGAAATCGTATGATGCTGTGTGCGTTTCCTTGTATTAAAAGAAGCATCAAGGGGATGCTGCCCATGTACAAAAAGACCAACAAAAGAGGACTCTCAAAATACGCTATACACTCCTCACACTTCCATATGCTCCACAAAATCCAATTTCCCTAGGTTAGGCTGCACCTTAACTGAAAGCCAACTATACAAAATAGACATAAAGCTACTTTTCAATCAATACAATGGAAACTCCAACCTCCAAGCCCCAAAAGGTTCACCTAAATATACTTCACAACAAAGTCAGATGTCATTAAAACTAAGACTTTTTTCCTGCCACTCCACCTTAAGGCACCCTGCTTCTACAAATCAAAAAAGAAGAGCAAAAATAGAAATACTGAAGAACCTGGGATCTCTCCAAATGCTGTGAAAATGAAAATTGGGAATTACAAGAGTTGCATTAAGATAGCCCGCCACAGCAACAGCATTGCATATCTACAAAGCACAGACAGCAACATGCAGATAATGCACGTGAATAAAGCTACTACATTTAAATCCTTCCGCAGGACATCAATATGAATAAAGCTACCATGTAAGTTTAAACATTTACAAATAAAAAGAATGACCAAAGCAAAAAGCTACCGATGTCCTCTGCTGATTCAAGCCACCATTCGCCTCAACATATATGTAACCATTTGACTCAGGTAAGCCTAAAATAATACACATAACAACTTCAAATTAAAATTTGATGATACCCATAGGTTCACACACAAAGATATGTATTTATAATATTGGTGGATGCACATATACATACTGATCCAGATACCAGAAATATGAGAGTTTGGAGAATATAGTATGTTGCTGCATATGTTACTTGGGGCAATGTCGAACCCAACTAAAAGGACGGGTGGCTGAGTTTAGTGGTGTATCTATCAGAGATATTCATAAAATATTATGTACCAATATGGTGTAAACCAGCTGATGCCTAAACTTCTTTAAACACATGGCAAGCAAATAAAGCTTACTAAGATGCGATAAGTGAAGAGAGATGAAATAAAATAGAAATATATAAATATATATATATATATAGAGAGAGAGAGAGAGATGATGATAATGAAATGAGGAGAAACAACGAAGAACGAAAAATCAGGAGGAGGAGGAGGGGGCGCTAAGCCTATTTAAAGGCTCTGGGAAACCATACAAACTCCATATAAACTCATCCTAGCCAACATAGTGACCTAATATAAATAAGATTCATCACTTAAGCCTCTAAAAGTCCTAATAAAATGAAACCACATCAATCTAATTTCAAAAACTCCTAATAATGCTAATCAATTAAATCTTGTAATTAACATTTCATTTTCTTCTAGGTACCTGGTGGTCGTATTAAAACCACTCTTGTTGGCAAAAATTTGAAGTCCAGTTTTTCGGCCCTTAAACATCAAGAAGGTTTCAGACCATCTGAAATGCCCTTAAACATCAAGAAGGTCTTAATCAATGGATCTTGACTAAGACCCTAGAATAATGTAGTCATCCAAATTTTCATCATCTTTGGGAGCCCAATTCATTTATAGCACAAAGCCTAATTACTAGCTTAAAAAGACCCTACAAACTCAGTAGAGTGGTCAAATAATTGATGGGTGTGACAGCAAAAGGAGGAAAGGCTTAGTGATGATGACTCATTACGCTTGCAATGATTAGAAATGGTGCCAGTAAGATAATCAACACTTGCAAGCAACAATTTATCAAAATATTTTCCCACAACCATTTATCATCAAGTTAGATGACCCCCGTTTTCTCGTCCCTGAAGAATAGTCTAAAACATAAGGCTGTGGAAAGGATGCTAGTTGAATTGTGGAATTTGATCCAGGATTGAACATCATCTCAAATTTATACGGACTATGGTTATTTTCTAGAGTTTGTCATTTAACAAAATTATTGTCGGTATTTATTTTGGGACTTATTAAGGAATCAGTATTCATCATCCGACAAGAAACTTGCATTTCAGGAACTTTTAACCAGATTTAATTTCTAGAGTTTGCTTTTAAAGAAAATTCTTCTTGGGATTTACTTAAGCATTAAAGAGTCATAACTCATCGACAGATAAGAAACTTGAATTCAGCAACTTCATATACATGTACCAACAAATTAAGAATTAGGATAGGTGCCTATAAAAGTGACAGAAGGAATACAGGTCACCTGTAACCCTGGCTACAAGGATGGAAAGGCAAGTAGCCACGTGGCTTGATATAAGGTGTCGCTATGGGGATTAAGGAACTCCTCGCTCCTGTACAATTTGGATTTGACCACAGTTAGACACTTTTCTCACCTGTGGACCAAGGAAGGATTTTCGCAAAACCACAATAAACATTGCATGTTTTGCATGTGTTATTTTGTTGATTATGTATGCTGTTCGAATCAAAATGCACTTTTGACTAGAACAACATACACAGTTGAAATGGTGGGTATGCTGGTGCTATTGGCTGGTGTATAGCGAGGGTATGCCGGTGCTATTGGTTGGTGTGTAGTGAGTTGGCAACAATAGTGTAAAGTGGAAGTAAGTTTTAACTTTCAAAAAATTACTTTCACCGAAGCAGCTATTCAATTTGCTTCTTTGTAATTGAGGACATAAGTGAGGAATAACATTTATAACTTCCATGAAAATATGCAATATATTTTTGTATCGATTATCCATTATTTTTGTAGCTTCCAAAAGCTATACAAAAACTCTGGGAGTATATTCTTAATCAACACCCTTGTTATACAAGAACCCTCAGCTAGTCAAGACTCAAGAGTTGAAGCTTCACAAAGTATATTTTAGAATTCCTAGGAAACAAACTTGTCACGCCATCTAAAACCATGATTAAAGTAAAACAGCACCTAACACTCAACAGTCCACTACTTTCTTGACTAAAATGAAGATAGGACATCTACAAATCGTACCCAGAATTAGATACATATCCAAATATGGCCATACATTGTTCAATAGGTAAAAGTTGCATGAATTTAGTCTTCTTGACTTAAAATAAGGTAAAGCTTCAAACAGCAAATGCCTAGGACTGACAATTATCTATAAAATAAAAACAAAAAAAAAGAAGTCAATTTATAAAATCATTAAAGAACTTCCTACATGAAAATGCATCTTGAATCAGTACTACATCCATATTTTCATGACCTGTTCAGATAATGCGAAAATAGTGTCATTAAGCTCTTAGGTAACAAAATTATGACCATGCAATCCAATGTTATCCAATTCCAAGCATGCTTAATCTTAGCCTACGGTTTAGGTTGAGGATAGTAAACAAAACAAACCAAAAAGTGTAAATCATGTGAGCTTCCTAAGAAAATGGCAAAAGGTTGGTAATTGCAGATTTTGACATAACAAATGAGATAGAAGACTGTAAATGACTTGGACATTGAATATTTTTACATGCAGTGTAACGACAGATCCAACTTTTCAGACCTACACCAACCACCAAGTAACTAATAAAAAAAAATAAGGGGAAAAAATAATGTAGCAGTTCTTTCTCTCAACTGCTACATCATGTAAAGAATGCACATTTAATTTCCTTCAATATTTAGTCAGGAAGAGCTGGCTGAGACAATAGAAAATATACAAAACACAAGAACAGGAAAAAGTACCCCATGCAAGCAATAACCCTGCAAATTTTATATAAAGCAAGCAAAGTTAAAAGATGACAGAACCGAAAGCTCCCCATAACAACCAGAACCTGACAAGATCTACATGCCTTTATTATGTACACAAATTCTTATCAGTGATCAAAAAGGAATGACAAATATAAACCAAAGCATAAGAAACATCAAAATGGGCCTACCAGGTCAATATGGACGTTATTCATACCTCCTGATGACATGTTTATACATGGTCTCCACTCGCCACTTTTAGGGTGCCTCCATATGACTGATATCTATAGTAAGTGTGACAACTTATGTCAACACCAGGAAGTAAAACAAGAGATAATAATAAGTGAAAATAGAAGAGATGTTATTTGATTCATAATCGAGACCAATGTTATATTCAGTCATAACAGCTTCTAGTGTAAGATGATAGGTCATTCAAACAGTGCCATGTTTTGGTGACTATTCGAATAACAGGATCACTTCCAGAAAATCATATTTTAATCAAATAAGAAACATCAAGGTTATTGTCGAAGATGTGGGCTAGTAGGGGCCATTTGGAAAGTTATGGCAGGCATTGAGATTCTAGGGGACCACCAGAGATGGAATATATAGTTGAGTCAGTGACTCAGTCAGTCCTAAGTGCGAGGAGAGAGAGAGAGAGAGAGAGAGAGAGAGAGAGAGAACGAGAACCAAAGCTTTTGAGCTCGTAGGAGGACAATGCTCATTGCTCATACATGCGGATATGGAGGTGAAGACCTCCTACTTAAAGGAGGGTCATGCCTCGGAGGTTGAGCTCGTGTAGTGAGCAATGTCATGTCATCAAATGGAGACCAAGCCTTGGTCCGACAAACTAGAGACAAGATCCTTAGGTGTTGGGCCATACAAAGAGCGCTAGATATCACTTTTGCACTTCTTATGAATGTCTTATAATGGAGGCCCTCTCTCTAAAATCGATCAAAGTGCAAGTCCCTCAAAAAAGGATGGGTCATGTCACCTTGACGAGCCGTCAATTTTAGCCATAAAAACCTCCTGTAGGTCCAACACTAAGGTCATGAGGTCACTTAGGTGCCCTATGACCATGGCATCAACTCCAAGAAAGTTTTTAAGTCCTGCTCTCAACCTAGGTTGTACCCAGGTGCCTTTTAGAGGTGATCGGAGGTGGTCTTGACTAAACATAACCACAAAGGGGTGTGCTGGAGATAATGGAGCAAAGGTTCAAATGTCTAAAGAGATTAGTCCCACCAAAAATAGGGATACCCCTAATCAAAAACAAAACAAAAGGTAGAGGCTCAAGAGCACACTTTATGGAGAATTCCTTGGCTTACTGAGCATAAAGCCACAAACAAGAGGACAAGAACACTGGAGCAAAGCTCCCTTCGGTTGAGCTGAAGGGGTGCCTCGAGCATAGTCATGGGTAAATGGGCAAGTAGACCTTTGGTATGTCCCTCTAGTAAATGAGCTCAAGGTCAAGGCACCATATGAATTACCCTAAGCTAGCAATGCCCAACGCAAAAGAAAGCATATGGAGAATACATCATTGGTCCACGTATTACCTCACGAGACTAACACATGATCAATCTCGTGGAGATAATGATGGCATGGTGATCACAAGTGATGCCAAGTAGGAGAAATGGACACGTGTACCCACAGTTATTATCATTTGCATCGTTATCTTGAGTTCTTGCCATAAAGTATGAAGGACACGTAAGAAAAATGGACACGTGTATCCACAGTTGTCTTTGCTAATTTGGAAAATAATTCGCAGCCGCAGAAACCACATCACCTCACGTAAAACCCACAATGCAAGCATCTATTAAACCGTGTGCGACGGTGAATTAATTCTATGATAGGTTCCTCAAGAGAGAACATTTTGATAAAAGTAAAAAGAACCAAACATCAAAAAGAAAGCATGACATAGAGACAGATCATACAGTCATTCAATCTCAAGTATATCTATCACCAACACCATATCATTCTTCAGTATAATGCACTTAACAACAGATCTGCATAAAGCAAGTGACAAGATGGAAGAATTTTCTTTCAATTCTAATTCAAATGTCAATATTCAGCTTCAATAGCAATTTACAACAAGACACAACGGTCTCTGCTTGATGTGGTCCTAACTAATCCATCAACTGGAACAAAATCCAGGCCCGTGTTGTTCGCCAGGAAGTTCAAAATAGTGAAAGAAAATTGCTCAAAAAGCTTCTTTTTCTCTGGCATTTTCCTCATTGTATAACCAATAGTGACAAGTCACCAAAATTACCACTTGAATACTAATCTTAGCAAAATGTCAAACTAAGACAAGTACTGTTCCCGTCTTTCCCAATCCCAATATGGGGAGACAGTACTCGATTGGATCAAACCAATAATAAAGAAACCGAAATCGAAGAAATCGAATCACTGACCGCATCGGTGGACGAATTGTCTGCATCCATTTCAGGCCGGAGCTTCGCGTAGAACTGGGGACTCCGGTAGACCGAGCCCGGCGCCGGGCGGTGCTTGATGACCGGAACGACGTCAAAGGAGACAGTCCCCATGTAGAAGAGCATGCCGGAGATGTACAGCAGCGGCGCGAAGAGGAAGATGCCTTGTCTGCGGAGGAGAACGGAGAGGAGGAGCCAAGCAAGCCGCTGAGCGATAGTCCGAGGGGGCTGGCCGGGCGTGAACCGGCCCTGCTTGGACCTGCTGCCCGGGCGGAGCCTCGTCGGCGACCGGCGCGGTGACTGCGGCGGCGAAGGGCTGTTTTGTCCGCTGCTCGGCAGCCTGTTGTATGCCATTCCCTCTTTATCGTGTCATATGAGCGACACGAAGCCTCTCTCTGTCTGTGTATTGCGTCGATTTAGAGAGAGAAAGTGATGAATATATACACACAGAGAGAGAGAGAGAGAGAGAGAGAGAGAGAGAGAGGAAGACAGGAGTGAGAGAGCCAAGAGGTGTCCGTTTGCTTATTGATTCCAACAGACGCGAGAAAATACAGCAGAGAGAGAGCGAAGGGGATGCACGTGCCTTGAGAGAGGGGAGAGGGATGCGTGTAATTGTGATGCGAGGGGATGGGCCCCACGGGGTGGGGGAGGCAGAAGTTTGTGGGTCTGTGCAAGGCGTATGGAAGCATGGAAAAGTATAAAATGTTTTAGTGTTGGTATTTGCTTTTTCGGGATGCACAGCAGCACCAGGATGGCAATGCGTAGGGCGGGGTCCGGCAGGGTAGAGATTGAAATTTTTATTACTGCCTTGCGTGAAAATTTTATCTCTAATTTTAAATGGAATTAATTTTGACCTCTATTTTCGTCTTCACATGAGCTCTCATCTCCACACCTATCTTAACTTTCAGTCTAAACCCAAATCCAAACATAAGCTTAAATTTTATTTAAAATTCAATTTGTTTACACTCTGCTAAATTTCAAAAATTATATCTATTTCATATTATTAGATGAATCATTGATTTATACTAATTTTTTCAGTGCAACAATCAATAAATGATACAAAGACATGACCTAGTGCAACAATCATGATAATGTCATTAACACAAAAGGTGATGAAAAGGCACCTATGTTTAACTTTCAAGTTCGGAATGTTGAAATATTTCAAGCTACACAACTCACTTTACCTTGGGGAACCCATAATTGAAAAAACAACAATACAGTTCCACTAGCAATGATATCATCCAAATATTGGATGAGTTTCACCTTAACACCAGACTAATACAAAATTCATATGCTCCCAAATTGTAAAGTATTGCTGATAAAAATAGTTAATAAATAAATAATCTGTTAATAAAGGATCAAGTGATCAACCAACTAAGCTTCAAACATGCCTACCAATTCATATGACTTAGTTTAAAAGAACATATTAAAATCTTGCATTCGTAGAAAAGTTGGTAACTACCTATTTTACGCTGCATCAAATGTCTTAGATGCATCTGTAAACAAGAATGCACTTGACACTTGACACTTGACACTCGACAATAGAAATTTATTCTCCACTGAAGTGAGAACTTAGAAAATCAACTGCTTTAGAGGCAAAGCAGATGTTCATTATCAATTCAAACATCATACTCTCCATTTTTTATATATTACAACTAGTTGAAAAGAAAAGAAAACCTAGCTCAAATGGAAAAAGGAGGGAAAATGACTGCAACACAAGTAAGCAACAACAAAATCACTTGTCTAGATTCCCACCCGCAAGTAAGTAAAGAAAAACAAAATCAAATATTTGTGGAAGGGCAGGAGAAGTAAGTGAGAAACAACCAAGCACATAGATGCATAATATGGAAATGAGAAATACTTTAGCATGAATTAAGCAACAGAAAATGTAAAAGGAGACAAGAATATAAGCATCTCAAGTGAACACCTCTTCCAATTAAGAATATAAGAATGTCAACACAATGTAGGACTTCAAAGAAAGAAATATATACATGTAAGTGGCTCTTTTCCTCCAAGCTCACATAATAGTCTGCTCCCCCAAGCTTGTACAAATAGCTGGTTCTTCCTTCCTCTAATTTCCCATTTCCACATCAAAACAGTAAAACAGAATCCAAAACAGAAAATTCACTCAGATTACTTTAGGATGGTCATCTAAAAACAGAGTTCAATGGAGAAAATTCTGAGGCATGTACTGCCATAAGTTTAAACAGAATCCAACTGCTATCATGAAAGTTGACAATAAAATAGAGAATAATAAAACAGAATCCAAGAGAAGGGTGTTGAAATCTCGCAGCGTATCTTTGCCTTGATTTGTTGGGATATCACTCAGATTGCTTTAAGATGGTCATCTAAACACTTGCTTCCATTTCCATTTGCTATTGCACATTAAAGTAAGAAATCAGTTTTAAGATATATAAAAAATAACATATATGCATTTGCTTGTGGAAGGAAGTTAGCAAAATAAGCAAATACCTCGTCACCTACATCCATTTCCTCCATAATTGTGTAATATTATAGGTCTATCGATGATGATGACCCATTACATAATTTTGTCAAACAAAGGCCAAAGTTATACTTTAATTCAAAAAAAATTTTATCAAGTTCCATTAATTCATTACCTAGTATCTCATTCCACGTGCACATGAAAGCTTTTGTAGTGGTTGGAAGAAGTATGCTACAATGTGGACTAATCACCCTCCCACCTGTGCTAAAAGCTAATTCTGATGAAGCAACGAAAGATACAAGAATAGCAAAAATATCCTTTGCAATCGTTTATAGAATAGGATATTTGGGTCCACTTGACTTCCAAAAATTTAATATATCAAAATCTGGAGTTCTTAGCATTATACCATCTTCTAAGTAATGATCCAACTTTGATCTTCCACATAGCTTTACCATGTCTTTTGTTTGAATAAACTCATCAAAATTAGAAAGATCATCTATTAGTGGACATTTAGAAGTACCATCTAAACTTGGTTCAAGAGGAGAGTGCTAACCTCCATCGTTGCTTCCTTGCTGATCTTCATATTCTATAATTAGTTCAAAACAAATATTCTTAATCCTCTTCAGTTCATTTTTAGTCTCATCATCTCCATAAAATCTTACTGTAATAATACTCCAACATGCCCAACTTGTATCGTGGATCCAATAGAGTTGCCACTCCCATTATACCCTTTATAACACTCCAATATTTGTTAAACTTTTTCAACATACTAAGTGTCATTTGCTTTATCATATTGTCTAGACTTTGTTTCCGAAAACAATTCAATTACTTTGCTAATAATTCCAATCTCTCACAAATATTTATTCCTATCTCCCAATCTTTTTGTCGGAAGACACTTATATTGGGGCTCTCAAAAGGATAACCAAGTAAAAATATCCTTACAAATCAAAGAAGTTCAAAGCATGTCAAAAGTTGAGTTCCAGCAAATCTTACAATCAAGCACAAGTTTTTTGGTACTTAAAATTTGTAATTGACAAGTTGCATCCTCAAACCTTTCAAGTCTTTTATATGTTCCTTTCCAAAAGTGAACATTATCACGAATTCTTTCAATTTCTTCCCCAATAACAATCAATCCATCTTGAACAATCAAGTCAAGGATATGCACAACAACACATATGGAAAAAATTGCCCATGTAATACTCATGAACCAAATGGAAGCTTATCTAACAGAAGAGCCACAACTGCATCATTAGTGGTGCAATTATTTACCGTCAAAGTCATTAATTTTTTGTCAAGGTTCCAATCGAAGAAGTAATCCATCAAATAATCACCAAAAACTTCCTTGTTGTGCAAATAAGGCATATACACAAACCTACAAATAATAGAACAAATAAAAATTTAAGAAAGAGCTATTGAGAACACAAACAAAATAGTAAATGACAATAAGGAACATTTAGTACCTTATGATCCAACTTTGTAAGTTCCAAAAATTATCTATGAAGTGTGCGGTGATAGTCATGTATCCATTCCTTTGATTCTTAGAAGACCACAAGTCAATAATGACGCAAACTCTGCCCTTTGTTTTTTCCAATAATCTCATTGTCTTCTCTCTTTCAAAATTATAAATTTTGAAAATATCCCTTTTGACAGTGTTTTGAGTAGGAATTTTGAACACGAGTTGAAGAGTGTTAGAATATTTTCTAAACCCGTAATGATCAACAACACTAAGCGAATACTCATGTAAAATGACCATTTCAGCAAGAGATTTCCTCCCAGCCTCTTGAACAAATTGCCAATTCTCCAATTATTTTTCAGCAACAACCTTAGATATGTTGCCTTTCAATAGACATTGGCGAAGATCTTTGGACTTTTTCCTAATGTAACTTTTCAGGTGCTCTCGTCAATGGTTAGTTCCAGCCTTAGCACCACCAACAAGTAATTTTTTACAGTGTTTACACTCACACTTGATCTTGCCATCAACTTCTTTTCTTATCAAATCTACCCACACATTTGATCTATGCCTACTCGTTGGTCCAAGTGTCAATGGAACCTCACTAATTGATTGATCATCATCATGGATTGGCACTTAGCTACAACTATCAGTAAATAGTGATGGAAATTAAGACACGCTAAGTGGAGAAGATGCACTTTCTTTTCCTGATTGTGCCATTGATTACCTATAAATTAAAGGAAAGAAATTAAAAAGAAAGAAATTTTAAAATAAGTGCAGCAAAGGACGATTTCAAAATGTTAAACTAATATGCAGCAAAATGCAAAGAAACTTCAAGCAGGATCCATTGTTTCATCCATATATAAAAAGAGCATTCAAGAATAAAGCATACTCCTCGCATAAGTATATAAAAAACCAAATTATATTGTGGAAGGGATTAGTACCCAACCCGAAAGGAGTAGTTCATTGTTCTAGCTTCTCCAAGGCACCTGAGATTCTAAACCCTTAATTAAATCACCTTCCCATTTGCCATAGTTACTTCAAATTCTCATGTTTGAATTAATGAATTATTTCAAGTAACAAAATAAATTGTATAGATCAATATAACAATTTAGTATGAGGACTCCATATTGATTGTATATCTATATTTTACTAGCTTCATTACTTTTGGTGACTTTAAATTTCTACTTTTATGACTTCTTAGTGAAGCAAAAGCAAAGAGGTAAGTTTATTTCATAGTTCATTTTCATTATTTCATCCTAAGAAGTTTAGAATTCTTGAAAGTACGCAAATTATTCTACACAAATAACAATTCTCAAGCAATCAGAGCTTGTTAAATGGCTAATATACACAATACAAATTTACTAACATGTTTGTAGATAGTAATTTAATAATCAGAGTTTGTTAATTGACTTCTCAAATGTTTTACAGGTACCCATTGTGTAGAAAATGTGAAAAGAAGAGAGACGGAGAGAAAGAGAGAGAGAGAGGGTACATAATGTCCAAAAAACACATCTTTACATCAAACCGATGGTAAAAATGAAGAAAGAAAAATAGGGTAGAAACAGAGAAAGAGAGAGAGAGAGAGAGAGAGAGAGAGAGAGAGAGAGAGACCTGGTCCTTTGAAGTGGAGGTACTGGTCCACTAGAGCTGGAGGCTTGGATGGTTAGCCTTAACCTCAGATCTGCATTCTCCAGTGACATTCAGAGAAAGGGCCGAAATTATGTAATCACTTCTACAAAAAAGTTACAAACCCTAGCCTTAAATTTTGAGGAAAGAAAGAAAAGATGCTTTGACTTTTGTATAAAGAGGAGAGAGAGAGAGAGAGAGAATGAATGAACTTGATTTGGAATTGGAAGTGGAGGCGCAAGCGCAAGAACCTTAAGCTAGTTACGAGTCATTCAATCTAAGCCAAACCCTATCCCTAAATTTTGAGGAAAAAAAGAGAAGATGCTTTGAATTTTGTATGGAGAGAGAGAGAGAGAGAGAGAGAGAGAGAGAGCGAACCTGGTCTGGAATTGGAAGTGGAGGTGTGCAGGAACCCTAAACGAGTTATTTAATTAAAGCCAAAAGAGTAAAGGCAAATAAAAACCAGCCTATATAAAAAATTATATATATATAAGAAGGGGAAGCGAGGCGCAGTGGGGAGGGGCGAGGAGAAATCTTGGTCCATCCCCACCTCCATACCCGTGTGGATTTTCATTTTAACCTCCATGCTCGTTTTCTATCCTCTATCCCAGCCCCAAATAGGGCGGATGCAGTCGGATCTCCACTTTTTTCCGATCTATTGCCATCCCTAAGCAGCATGATGGTGAATGATAGGGTGAGTTGCGAGTGTTTTGGGTTTACAGCTTGTTTGGAAGCAAAGGTTGGACAAAGACAACAACAAGCTATAAATAAGGTAAAATGGGATATATACTCATTCTTATTCCGTTGTTTGCTTGTGAAGATGAAATAACTTAGGGAATGGAGTACTATTGCAATTCTGGTGCTGGTTTGGAGCATATTAAAATTTAATGGAACTTAAGAAAGATATTTTAGGAAGGCAAGGGACACATCCCTAGAGACAGAAACAACAATCATCATCTATCTCTTTCTCTCTTTTCCATCTAACCCAAGGATGGAAGGAGGTGGGGCAAGTGCCCTTTTTGAAATATCACAAGAAGTTATATATATATATATATATGAGTTAATTACATTTATCATCCTTGCAGTTTAGACCACATGCCACTTTGCCCCTTAATCTTTTAATTGTGACAATCAACCTCTCACACTTCTAGTCAAAGTTGTAATGTTCCCCTTCCGTTAAAAACCGTTTGAGAAAGTGATGGAAAAGACTCATGAGCAGATCACGTGTGGTTGTATAAAGGGCACAAAAGGTATTTTTGCTCACACATATAATAATTACCAGCATTAATGTAAATTAAAAATATTAATATTAATAATTGTGCATTTATAACATTAATGACAATTCTTATTTCTCCCCTAATCACAAATCCAACCACCCCCTACCACCTCCTCAACCCTCCTCTCTCTCAACTCCCTCTCTCATCTCTCTCGACCCAACTCATCCCCCATCCATGTCTGCCCACCCTAACACTTCCTTAAACGACTGCCACCCCTACCTATAACACTCCCATCTCACTATCCTTCCTAACCCATTGCCACCAACCCCACTCCACCCTCCCTACGAACCTCCATCCCCTATTTCTCCAAAACGTGTGAAGAACAACTCTAGTATTCTTTCATGGTAGAGACCACCTTTCGAATTCCCACTTTTCTTCCCTCTTTCATACCTACAACTCATAAATTACAAAACTCAAAATCATCCATAGCTTGTATGAGTGGCAACCACAATAACGAAAAACAACTCCCAAAACCTAATCGCCCATGCCACAAGAAGAACCTCACTACATCCTGCTCTTTATTGTCATCTTCCCAAACAACTAAAAAACTCAAACAATATCACATAAATTTTCCTTTCTATCTCTCAATCACAAATTCAATTGAATTATCATATAGACAGGTTCAGGTTTTTATATAGTGATTTGAAAATGATTTATGTTGTCTTCATGAATTCTTTGTGTTTTTGGGATGTGGATTATAGAGAATGAGATTATGAAGGACATGGGGTAGGTTTTGAATGATAAGACCCTGGATTTAGAGAGAGAGAGAGAGAGAGAGAGAGAGAGAGAGGAGATAAGGCCAAAATGGGATAAGAGAGGCAGTGGAGGTGATCAGCGGTGGCTAGCTCTTTCTGATCTTCTTCCCTGTTTTGTGATTGTACATTCTGTATATATGCATCATATGTGTAACATGAGAGATGGGCTCAAAATGGAGTAAATTACCTTTTATCTCCTTGAAAAACACACACGTTACAGCCATGTGTTCATTTTCTATCTATAAAACAAACGGCAATCACAAAAAGGATGACATTGCAACTTAATCAAATGTGTGAGGGGTTGATTGTCATAACTGGAAGGTCAGGGGGCAAAGTGGCATTGAGAGTAAACTACAGGTGTGATAAGTGTAATTCAATATATATATATATATATATATATACACATATAAACTCGTACATGATGCATGAGCAGAGTGAGGTGAATGTCTATTTTTGTGTGGCGATGTACTAGTTTCAAGTAAAAAATATTTTTACTTTCAAGTTGAAGGAGAAATTTTTGTCAATTTTATCTTCAGCCTCCTAATACACCAACATTCAAAAAGAAAGCTTTTGAACTCATTTTTTACATTATTTTATGAGTTTCTCTTATTATATCTGACCCATCTATCCAAAGTAGCTTGTCTGGCCATTCTACCTAATGTTGTTTCTCAGATGGAAACATCAAATTGCCTCCAAATCTTGAAAGCCTTAAATAAAAATAGGGAGAGTTATGAAGTATCTCAAATTCATAAAAAGCCATCTGATCATAAAGTTCTATTTGGCAGGGGATTTTATCTTCAAGTTCTATTTATTTTTCTATGTGAGAAATATATAAACAAATGCCGAAGCGGATTAAACTCGTACACTGAATGCTTAATTCGGAATTGAAGAGGATGTTCTACGCCATGCCTTGAATCTACAGTAATAGTGTCGTTACAATGAAGAACATACACTCTGTTTTCACAGCATAGAAGCCAACCTTATGTCTCTATATTTACAGAGAAAGAGAGAGATTTCACAGATAATCGGTGTTTAAAATTGGTTACACTTGGTGTTTATATAGACACCCAAAATGCACCTATGAAAGAATACCATCCAATGGGACATTTTTATTCTTTAACAGACATGTATGTACCCATTCAGTTACTAGGTCAACCCACCATGGGCGCTCAATTTGAGTCCAAGACCTGATCCGAATACCAACATTTCCCACTCGCACATGATGGGCAACTCTATCATCTCTCTTGATCTTTCACATACAAGACTGTAAGTTCATACAGGCTAATAGGCCATGCGACCGCTTCACAAAATGAAATCAAAATTTTTTTTTAAGTTTTCAAAAAATTTTGAAAAAATATTAAAAAAATAGGAAATCATATTTGGAGTATCCTGTAAAAAAAAAAGAATAAAAAACCCAAAAAGACCTACACGTGACTAGGAACCACTTCCCAGTGTCTGTTTATCTTCTTCCTTGAAGAATTCGAATCAAAATTTTAAGGCTGACTTCTGACCACCATAACTCTCAAACCATAAGTCTAAACGATGCGAATAATATGTCGTTGGAAATGTCTCAAGAAGACAATTACAAGCATATAAATTTTAGTAATAAAAAATCCATGTGGAAAGAGAACGAAAAAGACAAAGTTTATGCAATCATAACTAAAGTTGTAATTTTCTCTCAATTCACAAGGTTTTTAACAATGAAACTTTTCAGATATAATCAACAGTGTATAGAATTCACCATACTAAAAGATCAAGCAATTTTGCAACAGTTTGTATATGACACCATTAATGCCTGTTTGAAGTTTTTACGTGAAACAGTGTATATAAAGACATGTATATGCCTCTAAACTTCACATAAAAATACTACAGTAACGAGAACATCCTAACTTGCTCTAATACTAATGTAAGAAATATGTAAACAAATGCGGAAGCGGATTAAACTCGTACCTTAAATGCTTAATCTGGAATCAAAGAGGATGTTCTACGCCTTACCTTGAATCTACACCGATAGTGTCATTACAATGAAGAACATGCACTCTGTTTTCATAGCACAGAAGCCAACCTTACGTCTCTATATTTGTAGAGAGAGAGAGAAAGATTTCACAGATAATCAAATGTTTAACGTTGGTTGCATTTAGTATTTATATAGACACCCAAGAGTCACATATGAAAGGATACCAACCAATGGGACATGTATGTTCTTTAACAAACATGTCTGTACTCATTTGGTTATCGGGTCGACCCACCATGGGCACCCAGTTTGAGTCGAAAACCCAACCCAAATACCAACATTGTAGGTATGGGAAAAGCCAAAATATAATTAGTAGTGAAAATTTCTTTGTTACCTTTTTCTTTTATTTTAAAATTTTGAATTTTTTTTTCTTTTTTCTTCATTAAGAAAGAAAATTATATTATAACAAGATTGAAATTCTATTCTTTCATTTTTGTTGAACTTATTTGGTATAACTACTTTTTTACTATGGCTTGCCTCCTCTTAACCAAATTCTTGGCTTTGTCCCCGACACCCTTCAACGTTGTTTCAGTGAACCACACTTACACCACTATCCTCCAAGACCTCCACACCATCGGCAACCATTTTCTCTCTCTTTCTCACACCCACCACCAGCCAACACCACCATCTCCCTCATTTTAGTCCATCTCTCTCTCTGTCTCTCTCTCTCTCTCTCTCTCTCTCTCTCTTCCAATATTTTTGTCTTTTTGGTAACCAAACACTACCTAACACCTCTATCTACTATACCTCTAACAACCATTGCCACCACCACCATAGCAAGCAATCCCCTCACCCGCTACCTCCTTTAATCTCTCCTCTGCTTTTTGTCTCACTACAAACTGGATCTACTTCAGCCACCTTCGGCTAACAACTTATCTCCATAACCAATCACCGACTCCTTCCATCTCTTATTTTTTTGGCGCTCTCTCTCCTCTATCACTCATTGTCACTCTCCTTCCTCTCTGTTCCTCTCTTTCTCTCTCTAAAGTCGAGTAACATCGTCATTATAATTGATTCTATAAGAAAATGGAATGGTCATTCCCTCCTTTATGGAGTGGAATGGTCATCCCAACAAATTGTAGAAATGACCATTCCAACATAATAGCCATTCCAACATGAATAAATTAGGAAGATACAAATATGCACTAAATTATTCACTAATATTATGCGAAACACATCCATTCATCTTTCTAAGAAAGTACAATAACATATAATCACCAATTAAGGCAATAATTCTACTAATGGTGCCTTTTTTTCCTTTTTTTTTTTTTTTACAATAGAGTGTCCGAGTCTTTATCCGATTATTCCGTCGAATTCATACAACGCTATTGCCCCCATGAACTATGTAAATTTATACAATACATGAATAATGACTGGTCACAAATGGGCGTGACGAGGGATTGAGCTTGATATCTTATAATTAGCATGAGAACAACCCTACCATTGGGCCACCCCTTGTGGTTGCTAATTGTGTCATTGGATCATGTGATTATACAGTTACTTTAAATTCAAAAGTTCCAGCCAGTGGGCTTCCCTAGGGGGTTGTATAATCACTTTAAATTCAAAAGTTCCAACCAGTGGGCTTCCCCAGGGGTTTGAGTTTAGGCACATGTCTGCGTTCGACGCTTCACGTTGTGCTGTGGGCTCGTCCCACATCGGGACAGATCTTTGGGTGTGTGTGTGTTTGTAAGCCTTCACTTGACTTCTCCTTTCAAGGAGTTGTTAAGTGTTTGGCTCTATTCAAAAAAAAAAAAAAAAAAAGTTCCAACCTTACATACATTTGTATTTAAAATACTAGTGTTAAGTTTGAAACGCGAATTTATCAAGAGAAAATAAAAGAAAAAGGAAAAGGAGAGGAAAATGAGAAGGAAATGAGAGATTCAAAATTCTTACTTATATTTTTTTTTATTTTTTTGCCTTCTTTTTCACTCTCCAATTTTTCTAACAATCAAATACATAATGTAATTTCACATGCTTTTTTCTTCTTTTTTTTTCTCGTCAAATTCCTAATCTAAACACAGTGTAAATGACCAAGCCTACAATTTTAAATTGCTAAACTTTACCCTAAAACGCCAACAAGCGTGCCAATAAAGCCTTTAATATGTCAGAGACTAATAAAATTTAATCTCGGTTCAAGCCAAAAAAAAAAAAAAGAGAAGTAAAAAAGTAGTAATAGTAATTGAAATGAATAAAAAAAAAAACTTACTATTATATAAGTTGTAGGTAGCCTCATACCTAACCTACACTTTCAAAATGAATAAAAAAAATAGAAAACAAAAGAACTTGCACTTTGCTGGTTGATCACAACACCACCAATGTCACCCCAAAACTTCTCATATTTTATCGGGCACATAGTTTCCGCTTGTTTTTATATTTGGAATGATTAATTATTTAAATAGCTATATGTGGATTAACTTTTCAATAACCATACATTCTGTTATGCTTTCAAACATTTCTATGAAGAAAAATGATATTCTTTTAAAAATTTGTATAGAAAATTCAATCAAAATAATGTAATAATATTTTTTTATAGTTAAAAACTATCATGATGAGTGTTTTATTTTAAAACAAATTATTCTGATTCAACCATATCATTTTGTATAAAAATAATTGTTTGAGAATTTAGAGCTAAATAATTCACGCAATTATTGGCCTCCCGCCAGCCATGCTCCACTTCACAGGACCAGTCCTCGGCCAACTTCTAATTTGAGTGATCAAATTAAAGTTTAGATGGTTGGCTTTCCGGCGTACAATTAGATTCTAGGCCTCGGTAGAAATTGTGGACATCCACTTAGGTTGTTTGGATGGTGAAAGGAGTCCCTTAAGATTTGTCCAATATAACTTTACCTGCAGGAAGATTTTGGTTAGATAGATCTCTCCCAATTCCTTTCTGTCTCCTCATAACTCTACTAAACAATCTTGCTTACATATTCTCATTGCAAAACCCAAAGCCCTTACATTTTAGGTCCATCAATCTAAACACAACCTTTATACAAACAAAAATTTTTAATAAATTTTTTTTTTGTCAAGGTGGTTGAATGGAGCTTTTAACAGTTATCGCCATATGATTCTAATGGAGCTTTATGTGCGCCCAAGCGCTCACATGGTGAATAAGGAATATTTCAGGGAACTAGGATGGTCCTAGACAAGCTTCGATGACCTGCAAAAAGGTAGAGGATTTCTCGTACCGGTGTGGTATCGGCCTAAGGAGACTGCGATGCGTAAGTTAAAAGGGATGGGCGCAGTAGGATATACTGGAGTGGAGAAGATTGTTGATTTCTTATGTTGTCCCGTGGAAAGAAATTATTCAGTAGATCCGAAACACAATGTCAATATGAAGATATAATGTGCTCAATCAATTAAAAATAAATACATCATATATTTTTTAATCAATTTAACTACACAAATAATAAATATAAACATGTTAGAAAAGTTATTATTTTTATTATTTTAAAAATTAGGCCAATCAACTTAAAAATTAAGTCAGTCAACCTAAAGCAAGAATATATATTTATTTTTAATTGGTTGGACACACTATATTATTATGCTGATGTGGTGTTGCTAACCTACTGAATAATTTCTCCTTGGCAGGGCCTCTCTCATGTAGTCAGTACTTGTGATAATCTTGGAGTTAGATTCCTGAGCGTTACGTTCTCGAGACAATTACTTAGGGCTCGTTTGATACATTTTTTTTATGTTGATTTTTAACTTATAAGCAAAAAAAATTTATAATTTTTTTTTTACTTTTTTGTTTTTATAAGCTAAAAATTAGCCAAAGAAAAAAGCTAAAAAAAAAGTTTTTTGCTTATAAGCTACAAAAAAAATTTTAGACTAAAAAGGCTCACCAAACGGCCGTAGGCTTGGATGGAGGAGGGATCACGAGATATCAATCTTCCGGACATGCAACCTTATTGCGGGCGTAGTTAACAAACTGACCTCTAAGCAGTTCATCTGGAGGTTGATATTTAGAGGTTATTGTTCAGATGGCATATTCTCACTTATCACTTCCAATCCTAGTTAATAATACTTAAGATAAATAATTATTTTCTCCTTCTAACTTCGTCTCAAATTTTAATATCATCCACCAACTTTAATTTATCTAAGCCTGCAATTTTCAAAAGAAACGTCGGTGTGGTTCAACATTTTAAAATATGTTAGAAAAATTAAAAATTAATTACACTTTAACCCTCTCAACTGGGATTCAGTTTTACTTTACTAGCTAAACTAAAAATTGTTATATTTTTATCTTTAAATTTTAGAATTGAAGTTCGTATTGACACCATTAACAAAAGAAACAAATTTAATACTTGTAACATTCTGATCTGATACAATATAAGATTTTTTGGTCTCGAGTTAACAAATGTATTGTTTAAAAAATCTCCTTAATATTGGTAGAGTCAATAATTGGCTGTCAACACAAGCAAGATTTTGTGAATCATTTTGGTCATTTTCTTAAACATTTTGAGATGGTTTACAATATTTCATAATCACGAAATTATTATTAATATTTTTTTGCTTTAGAAATTAGTATAAAATTTTGACCAAACTAACCCCGAATTTTATATTTTATGATGGTAAAACGGTAATTATTGTTAGTTCAATGTAGATGAAGTAACATTAAGTTATAGTTTAAAGTGTCAAAGTATAATTGATTTTTAATTTCTTTATCTATTTTAAAAATGTGAACCACAATTACTTTTTTTGAAAGTTGAAGAGCTTAAATAGAATAAATCAAAATTGATGGATGACATTGAAAACTAAGACAAAGTTGGAGGAATAAAATAATTATTCACCCTAATACTTAATACTCATACTATTAGTACATAAAATGCATTAGTATGTGAAAATCTCCATTAGCCCGCTAGTCATACTGTGCATTTTTCGTGATTGCTTTTGAGGCCTATCAACAAAAATTATCCTTAAAATAATGTGTCTCCACTTACCAAGTGAGCTACGAGACTTGCCCGCCCACAAAATGTGGGCGTAACGCAAACCACTAGATCACCATTCAAAACACTAAGTTCAAGTCGTCTTAATGATATGTGCAAACTTTTATAAATAAAAGAAATGTTTTACAAACTTTTTATGTGAGACAAATTTAAACACGCCCACTTGTCTTTTAACAATACAAGCTACAAAGGAAATACCCAATATATTGTTGAGAGGACACCAACGTAAAAATTTTTGAATTATAGAAGTTGATTGAAAAATTTCTAAAGCGTGGGTAGGGCCAATGCATACACTATTTTACATTAGAAATAATCAAAAACTATAACACCTAATTAAAATTTCAAAAATTTAGGTGAGTCGGCCCTGGTCTACACGTAGCTCCGCCTAAAGATACAGAATTTTGCATTTTTGATGCCAGCTGACAATCATATTGTTTACAAGCACCCAACAGGATAAATATGCTTTTATTTATTTTTATTCTTTTTAATATAGGGTAAATTACACTGACCTCCCTTAAGGTATGTAACAATAACAGACACTACGCCAGTGGTTATCAAAATGACAGCTACATCCCCTGTGGTTTAATTGTTGGTAACACATTCCCCCACCCGTTAGTTTGCTGTTAGGGTTGCTGACCATTTTTGCTGACATCACTGCATACTTTTTTTAAATGCCCGTTTTACCCTTACATGAATGTAAATTATTTGAGATATTAAAATAAGACTGAGTTAACTCTATCAACCATTATATATTCAACTCAAAACTTTTTAAAGTGAGTTAACTCACTCCACCCCTTTCTCTCTCTTGGCCCAACTCGTCCTCTCATTCACTATCACCATGGCCGAACCCAACCCACACCATGGCGAAACCCACCACCTCACAGGACCCACCTTCTCCACTGTCTCGGCAAACTATAGTTGGCCACCACCTCTTCTCTCATCCTCTGTCCACCTTCGACCCATGGATCGTTGCCGGTAACGATGGCTACAATGCCGGAAAAGATGTTTGTCATTTCCTCTATGGCGTCTCTCTCTCTCTCCCTCTCTCCCTCTCTCTCTTACATCCATCCTCCCCCTCCACCGCCACCGCCTCCGCTAGGCCATCACCATTACCACAACCACTGCAACCGCACCTTCCCGCTACACCGCCCTTTGTAACCCCACCTCTCCTTCTCACGTGTGCTCTGCAACCCCACTTCTTTATTTACATACATTTATACATATTCATATACACACATTACATACACACACCTATACACATTTATATTCATATATGAATATACGTATACACAGGAGTTGCAGTAAGTGTCATTTCACCAGCATAGTACACAAAATCTAAACCCACTACAGCCACGCAAGATCTGGTGTTCAAAATTTTTACTGATGATGATATGGGGTCTCCAGATTTCTCTAAATTGGGGTCTTGCTTGATGAGTATATGTACATATATATATACATATACATATATGTATGTTCACACATATAGCCGGAGATGGTGGGGCTTTCAAAATATATATACATATAGTCAGATTTATAAATGTAGAAAGAGAAATTACTTGACAAAAACATCTGGGTTAGATTGGTTTAAAATAAAAAAAGGAAATGGTGATGATGGAAGAAATAGTGTTCAAGAATTGTTTGGGCGAAGCTGGTTACTGGTTTGTGGTTCATTGATGGTTGTGATGATAGTTGCCGGAAATGGCATTAGGGCCGGAGATTGCTGCGCAGAGGAAAGGTTGCTAGCATCGTGTATAATTGGGTTTGGGCCCGGTGGTCGTTGGAGAGAGAAAGAAGAGCTGGAGTAGTATAGGCAGACAGTACAATTCACCTAAGGGCAAAATAGTAAAAGAATATATTCCATTAACACCGTTTGTCTGACGTCACTGACAAGGGAGGTCAGTGTTATTTCAAAAATCTCGAGGGTGCTGTCTGTTATTATTAAATACCTCAAGGGAGGTGAGTATAATTTACCCTTTACTATAACTCTTCGGCAAAATGCTGCTTGCTTATTCACCACTCCAAATGCACAACAGGTTTCCCACATCTCTGGTTATTTGCCTATTGTCTATGCTCCAAAATGCAGGAGGAAGTTCCACATGTCTCCGATCATTTCCTACCAATGTTTTCCCAAGGATGCCTATGCATACTTTCACACTATGTTTGAATGGTAAATTTGTGAGGAGAAAAAAATGAAATTATTTATATGTATTTATCTTTTTTCATGGGTAAACATTTTTAAAACAAATTCTTATTTCATTTTTTAATTCAAGAACCCAACCAAACAAAAAAAATCAAAAAAAAAAAAAAAAAGAGTTTCTTTCATATTTTCTTTCCCAATCTTTTCCATATCCTTTTTTCTGTCCCTCCACAATGGAGGCAGAGCTAGGTAGGTGCCAGAAGGGACAGCTACCCCACTCAAATTTTGAAATTATATTTTTACATATAATTTTAAAAATATTTCTTAATGACTCTTGGAAATTTATAAATCACTAAATATGTGTTAATGTCTCTGAAAGTCAAGTATTCCTATGTTAATTATAAAGAAAAAAAATTCCTAAGTTATAATTAGTGATTACCCTTTGAATGAATTCTTCATAGTTCAACCACAGCTCCACAAAATTTAAAATCTAAACACAGTATCAAAATCATAAAACCACCTCACAGCTCACTATTGTGATACTGTCCGTGATGAATTATACGTACAAAGTGCAAACTAGTGAAGTTCAAACATAGTTTAACTTTAAGTAAAATTTTCATCCACATTAAATATCTTCTTTTTTAAATTTCCAACCTTTTTCCATTTCCTTTTTCTTTCCTTCCACAATAGGGGAAGAGCTAGGTAGGAGCCAGAGATCACAAATGCCTTCCTCAAATTTTCAAAAATTATATTTTTACATTCAACTTTAAAATATTTCTTAATTTGTCTCTTGAAAATTTATAAATGTATTCGTTACACAGTTACTTTATTTTAAAAGCCTCTTTATACATAGTATGTAGATTTATATATATATATATATATAGGGTAAATTATATTGACCTCCCTTCAACATTTATAAAAATACAAATACCTCTCACAACATTTCAAAATTACAGCGACCTCCCTTACTTTATTAATTTTGTTAACAAATTTTCTATTCCGTTGGTCAACGTTGGTTGACTAAACGGAAAACCTGACGAGAGCATAGTAATATCTTCTTAATTACTATTTTACCCTTACTCATATCAAAATAAAGAAATAATATCCCCTAATCATATTTGTTTGCACTCTCTCTCTACTAGTAGAGTTTAAAAGAGGCTCCAGCATAAAAAAAAAAAAACCCAGCAGAATGCAATCATTCAGCTAATCCAACGTTCGAACATATGCTTAGGGTTTTACGATATAAGAAACAGCCAACAATTACTTGCAGAAAGAAAAAAAAATGTCAGTACAAATCATTGACTCAGTTATGTAAAAAAATGCCCTAAAATCTTGGAAACTCGATACAACATAGATGGACTTACGTTCTTTGGCACCATTGACCTTATGTGTAATTGGATCAAGCCGATTCAGATTCCCTACGGATGTATTCATTGAGGAGAGGTCCGATTTCGCCAGCTGTTCTTGGGGATTGTGAAAGATGCTCGACTCCTCGAACAAAAGTAATGCAATGGCGGGAAGGAATAGCAGAACCGCCCACCATTTCCGCAACAGTTTCTTCACCGGTCGCTAGAAAATTTCGTTCTTTTTCTGGCGATTCCTAAATTCCTTGCGACTCCTAAGGGATTGCACTCTTGCCTTTCAGACGAAATCATCTGGCTCGTTGTCAGAGATTGAGATCGATACGCTGTTGTATATCCACTGCTCCCCAAACCAAGCCACGAACTCACTCTCACTGCCCAACCACTACATCCATCGACATCGCCTGCCTCCAACACTCTATTCTCTCATTTTCGCAAAACTGTAAAAATGGCGAATCTCAAATCCATTCTCATAAATTTCACATCAACCAAAACCACAAACATCGATCTAAACACCTCCACACAATTCTGAACCATAACACCTATTAAAAACACAAAATCAACACCCATAACTCCAAACTTTACCCAATTGAATCCACCACAGAGAAAATCCAAGAGCAATTGTGTGACCAATCGGGAGAACCTGCACTCAACGATGGAGCAACCTTCTATGAGCTCGACACAGTGATTGCATTTGGGGCATCTCATCCATTTGTTCTGCTCCGCAATTGAAGGCTGAGACTTCCGATTCCTCTGCTCCTGCTCCTGCTCCTGCTTCTGCTTCTGCCTCCGTCGCTGCCAGTGGTGGCTCTTGTTGGGGTTTCTTTGACTCTGTGTTGCCCATTGTGAAGTTGTTAAGTATTGAATGATGGGTTTAGTCTAGAGAGAGAAATATAGATCTGGTATATTTATGTGTGTATATATATGTATATATATGCTTGGTAGGGGTAAATGTCGGTTGGAGGCAGAGGCGAAGGTGTGCGGGTGGGATGTTTGGCGACAGGAAGGGAGGATGGAGGGCTGGGCCGCTGCGAAGGGGTGAGGGAAGGTTGTACGGCAACAGGGAACGGTGGTGGGGTTGTGGCCTGTGCAGTTACGGTGAATGGTGGGGAATGGCTGTGGGGGTGGTGGAGAGCAGGGGCGTTTCAAACCAAGCCACCGCCGCCGCCGTTGTCGCTGCTATTGCCACCGTTGTTGCAGCAAATGGGAGAAAATATGAAGGAAGAAAAAAATAAAGAAAATAAGAAATGTTATAATATATATTTTGTTAGATGTAAAAGAAATATTTGAAGTATAAGGCTAATAAGGTAATTTGGCACTTCCGTTAGGCTCCGTTTTCTTCATATTTCTGACGAGGGAGGTCAGTGTAATATTGAAATGTTGTGGGAGGTCCTTGTATTTTCATAAATGTTAAAGGGAGGTCTGTGTAATTTACCCATATATATATATATTATATTATATATATATATATACAACAGTCAAGTGCCCTAATGTTTTGTTACAAATTAAAAAAAATCCAAAGTTTTAGTTAGTGATTGCCTTTTGGATGATTTTTTTTTAGCCCTGCCCCTGCTCAACAAAATCTAATATCTAAACATAGCGTCAAAATCATGACACCAATTAAGTCACAGCTGATCACTACAGTGATGCTGTCCACAATAAATTATACGTGCAAAGTACAAAAACTATAACACCTAATTAAAATTTCAAAAATTTAGGTGAGTCGGCCCTGGTCTACATGTAGCTCCGCCTAAAGACAGGATTTTGCATTCTTGATGCCAGCTGATAATCATATTGTTTACAAACACCCAACAGGATAAGTGTGCTTTTATTTATTTTTATTCTTTTTAATATAACTCCTCGGCAAAATGCTGCTTGCTTATTCTCCACTACAAATGCACAACAGGGTTTCCCACATCTCTGGTCATTTGCCTATCGTCTATGCTCCAAAATGCAGGAGGAGGTTCCTCATATCTCCGGTCATTTCTTGCCAATGTTTTCCCAAGGATGCCTATGCATACTTTCACACTTTGTTTGAATGGTAAATTTGTGAGGAGAAAAAAATGAAATTATTTATATGTATTTATCCTTTTTCATGGGTAAAATTTTTTAAAACAAATTCTTATTTCATTTTTTAATTCAAGAACCCAACCAAACAAAAAAAAAATAGAGTTCCTTTCATATTTTCTTTCCCAATCTTTTCCATATCCTTTTTTCTTTCCCTCCACAATAGAGGCAGAGCTAGGTAGGTGCCAGAAGGGACAGCTACCCCACTCAAATTTTCAGAAATTATATTTTTACATATAATTTTAAAAATATTTCTTAATGACTCTTGGAAATTTATAAATCACTAAATATGTGTTAATGTCTGAGAAAGTCAAGTATTCTAATGTTAATTATAAAGAAAAAAAATTCCTAAGTTGTAATTAGTGATTACCCTTTGAATGAATTCTTTTTAGTTCAACCACAGCTTTACAAAATTTAAAATCTAAACACAGTATCAAAATCATAAAACCACCTCATAGTTCACTACTGCGATATTGTCTGTGATGAATTATACATGCAAAGTGCAAACTAGTGAAGTTCAAACATGGTTTATCTTTAAATAAAATTTTCATCCACATTAAATATCTTCTTTTTTAAATTCCCAACCTTTTCCATTTCCTTTTTCTTTCCTTCCACAGTAGGGGAAGAGCTAGGTAGGAGCCAGAGATCACAAATGCCTTCCTCAAATTTTCAAAAATTATATTTTTACATTCAACTTTAAAATATTTCTTAATTTGTCTCTTGAAAATTTATAAATGTATTCATTACATAGTTACTTTATTTTAAAAGCCTCTTTATATATAGTATGTAGATTTATATATATATATACAAAAGTCAAGTGCCCTAATGTTTTGTTACAAATAAAAAAAAATCCAAAGTTTTAGTTAGTGATTGCCTTTTGGATGATTTTTTTTTAGCTCTGCCCTGATCAACAAAATCTAATATCTAAACATAGCATCAAAATCATGACACCAATTAAGTCACAGCTGATCACTACAGTGATACTGTCCACAGTAAATTATACGTGCAAAGTACAAACTAATTAAGGTCAAACATGGTTTTTCTTTAAATGGAATACGGAGCAATTGAATGTTCGATGGGAATTTGACTTCCAGAGTTTTTTTGCAAAGATTTCCAATTAAAAACATCACAAAATGAGATGGAAAATGATACCAATTACAGTATACACATACTTTTGTGCAATCTTCTGTCTATAGATATTTGATTAACAATCACAATTATATTTCCCTGTATAATCTTTTACATACGGACACCATACTTAACAATTGAAAAATTTCCCTCCATTTATAATTTTACATGAATTCTTTTTCCTAGTACGTAAATTCAGGACCTGACGTTGTAGAACTTATGGGTTTTACTAATGTAGTATAGAAATTTAAATAATTACCATTATAGTCGACTTAATCACTTTTTAATTACTGGTGGACAAAATTGCCCAAATGGGCTATATTATGTTTAATTTTTTTAACTTAGATCGGTGAAATTCTCTGTATATTTATCAGGAAAGTCTCCCTCCTCTCTCCTTCACCTATTGGCATCCATCTCCTACACTCCTACCCAGTTAGCCATAAATTTTCTTTTGCTAGCAGAGTAGATGGAATCCTAGCGTCAAGCACCTGTTGAGGTTTAATAAACCAATTTATTTTTTAATTTTGTTTCAAGATTCTATAGGTTCAATCTATTATTTTGACATGAATTGTCGTAGGCTAGAAGGAAATTGCTTCAAGCAGTGTTTTGAATACAACAGTGAAATGGCCATAACTGGTAGTAAAAAGTATGTTGGAAGGCCCTAATGTCCAAAAATACTTCTTTAATGGACCATGGTACGTCTTTGTTTCCTTAATTTTTCAAGTAACAAAAACTGATACAAAATTTGTGAGTGCTGGTCATGAAAAACTTTTTGTAATGCAATTCAATGGAACTGCTACTTTTTGTGGTGTTGGGTGTCTAGGGTGAAGCCCACTTGTCGGGTCTCTCCTAAAGTAATTTAAAAAATGTGCCTTTGCGTTACTACTTACCATACTGTTATATATTCACAATGTGTAGAATCTGTGGACACATATATATATATATATATATATATATGTAGGTATATACCTGTGAATTAACAATTAGAAGCAAAACTGTCAGTACTTTTAAGTCTCTAATCCAGATTCTAGAGATCAAACCATGTGTTGGGCCTTGAAAGAACACAATTACCATTCCACAGCTTCAACGCAATTGTTCTAGAATAACACAGATTTGAGCAAATAGAAACACCTTAAACATACACGAATATTTTGTTACCACGTCAGCTGTAAATAGACATCTTATCTCTCCTCTCTCTCTCTCTCTCTAAAATACACTTACCGCTTCAACTGTAATGCTCATGAGACTTTGGGATCGCTTGATTCTGTGTTGTGGTTGAAATTTTTTATGTGCTCTGAAAACATAGTAAAACATGGTTAATGCTCTTTGTACTAAATTTGGATAATGCTATACAAACAAAAAAAATTATACAAAATTTACTATCAAAATAATGTAATTAGATAAGAACCACTTATTTTAAAACAAAACATCTATTTTAAAATAAAACGTCTATCATAATAACTCTCAATTACAATAAAGTCACCACCACATCATTTTGGTGGTATTTTATGTACAGAGTTTTTAGAAGACCAACATTTTTTCAAAAAAATTCATACTAAATTTATCCGCAAAATGATATGATTAGAAAGGAACCACTTAATTTAAAACAAAATACCCATCATAATAACGCTTAATTACAAAATGCTACTGTCACGTCATTCTAATGGTGAAAAAGAATTCTGAAGTAGATAAAAATCTGTTCCACTCGAATTTAAAAGGGTAAAATTGTTAATTAATAATGAAAAATGAGTTTCTATACTGTGCTAGTAATTTTTAAATTTGTTTTACTAAAATACTAAAATTAACATGTTCCAATATTTTTATTTGGTAAAAATCCCTACTTAGAATTAACATTGCAAACAGAGACTCTACTTGACAAAGATCACATTCTAAACGAGGACTACTACAACAGCTTGGAAAGAGGTATAGAAATTGACGAGTCAATCAAAGTAATCACATGATTGATTTGGAGAAATTGTCATGTTGAGTATGTGTAAGTCAGTGCTTTTGCCAGCTAAAAAAATGTTAAAAGTCACATTCACCCTACACACAAAAAATCAGTTCATACACAACTCATTGCCGAAATGCTGGCTTGCAACATAATTTCTCGCTAGTTAGGCTTTGTGATTCAAAACACGGAACGGAAATGACGTCTCCACAAATGACAATGTTTTTTTTTTTTTTTAAATATATATAACTCTGGCCTGCACTAGATCAAATTGTGGCAATAAAGCATAAAACAAGGAATCGAGTGGAACAAAAGTTGTTCATTTAGAACAGTTAGAACTTAGAATTCTCAAAGTAACATAAGTGGCAACAATGCCTATAATTAACGAGTTACACATTCAATAAAATAAGACTCCAGAACCCCAAATTATAAATTCCTCCCCAGAGATGCCATAAATTTCATTGAGAGAAATCAATCGTGCAACAGAGTCCCCAAAATGTCGTCGTCCCTGTACAAATGGTACCTGCACAAATCATTCCCATCACACCCAACAAAAAAGTTAAAAATTAAACGATTTAGCTCAATCTACAGAGTTCAAATTTGCACACACAAACAAACACACACACACACACACACATATATATTGATTGTATAGATAAACAGGGGAGATGAGAAGGGGCATACTCTTTGTCTTCGAGCTTAACTTGGATACCGCCATATTCAGGCAAAAGAACAGAGTCGCCTTCCTTGACAGCCACTGGGATCATATTGCCCACTTTATCCCGCATTCCGGGTCCTACCGCCACTACTTTCCCCGAGTTAAGCTGTAATGAACAAATCCCATCCACATAAACGCCCCCAAAAAGAGCCAATCACAAAACCGTCGATACCCAAGAGAGAAATAGATACATAGCAGGAGAGAGAGAGAGAGTACCTTGGAGGACTTCTCGGGGAGGAGAATGCCGGCAGTGGTTTTAGAGGGAGGGATGATCTTCTCCACCAGAACTCTGTTGAGGGTTGGGATCAGACGTTTCGCCATTTGCTTCTGCTCAGAAAGTTAGGGGTTTTCTCTCTCGACAATAAGATCCTGTTTCTCTCCGTATTAAACAGAGTATGAAAGGACTCAGAGGAGATGGTGGTAGAAGCTTCTAGGTCCTAGGGTTTTAGAGGTTTTTTTGGAGAGGTTTTGTTTTTGTTTTTGTTTTTACTTGCTTTGGCGGCTATGGGGTGTTATCGTTTAGGATTGATTTTACCGCATTTAAAAAATAAACACTTACCACATTTGGAAGGTCGATAAATTTGACTTTCAAATAGCTCTTAGGCTACTTGCGTAGAATTTTTCATCCTAACTAATTAGGGCTAATTTAGTTAGGTAGAATCTTGACTTTTTTTTTTTAGAGAGATTGAGGGTTTAATTTTTTTTTTTCTAAACCTCTCCTTGACTTAAGCCCTCTATAATGTAATCCTCGATGTATCCAAAAAAAAAAATTTTTCATTCTTGTATTGGTCCCTCCTTTTCTATTAAAAGACATTGAGATAGATAGAAGTTCATAGCAGAAGAAAAGGAGATCAAAACACGGTCAGGCCATAGATTTGTTATCCTATATTTGTCTCGTGTGTCAGTTCATTAATCAATTAAGCATGGTGTTTAATTTTGGCATGAAAGTCCCAACCAGTTGCCCAAAGCATCCGAGGGAGAGAAAGTATATTTTTGCTTTGGCTCTAATAGTGATATGCTATACACTGGGATTTTGAAGCTATGATTTCGGAGACTTTCTGTGGCAATCCAACAATTCCTCTCACTAGGGTGCTTAGTGCTTCCCTCGTGTGAAAAAATTGTTCATACATTTGGGTAAGTATGAAAGACAAATTTACATACCCGAAATCAATTATCTTCTAATGTTGGCATGTGTTGTCGTTACTGTTGTATTCAGAGACTATTGAAAACAAAAAATGTGTATGATAAATAATCACACCTTCACGTATCACAATGGTTGAGTTTCTAATCCATCATTCCTACTTCCTGGTACTCACCATGATAATGATATCTCACCTATTCCGTATACTCTTTTATGCATGAAACCATATTAGGAAAAAAAATTAAATTATACCTAATTTAAACTTGTAGAGCACTGAACTTAAATAGAGAAACTCGATAGTGTCAATGACAAGAACTTAAAGATTATGTGTATTGTGGATTTTCCATAACATTATCATCATAAGTACTAGGAATTAAGAATAAACATTATCATCTTACCCCTCATATTTGTTTTACAACATTCAAATTAAAAGGGATAAAAACAGTAATAATCATGTAACTGTGTGAATATTTATCATACGCATTTTCTATCTTTTTAGTAATTTTGAATCCAAAATAACAGTGCTGGACCTATTAAGGGCCAAGCAGCTGCCACTGAGCTTTAAAAAAAAAAAAATATTTTGATCCTACCCAATTACCCAATTCAATTATACATGAATTTATCCCGAACCCAATACTCGACCCGATCCGATCCGACTCAACCCAAATAATATCATCCTTTTCTAGTCTCTATCGATTCAACTGAAGGCGACTCTCTCTCTCTCTCTCTCTCTAAACTCTAGGGCTCCGGCAACTCAGTGGCGCGGGAATTTGCGGGTCTGCGGCTGGTACGTGCATAAACTAGTGAAATCTTGTAAAACTGATAGATTCATGTTCCTGTACTTTTCTACTCTTTTGTTGAGTTATGAGGTTAAAGCTTTGAATTTGGGTCCCCCTTGACAATTGAAAGAAAGGGTTATAAGATTTAAACTTTTATTCAAGTAGAGTGACAGTTTTGTTTAGAAGGCAGGGCCTATGGTATTATCATGTTAATTATTCAACTGATTGTCTGAGCCAGACAGTAGGAGTTTGATTCCTTAGCTTTATGGCAACGCACTTTTGGAGAAAGGTTGTTTTTTATTGAACTTGAATCATCAGAAAGGGTGGGTGGGAGCATGGAGTGCCTGTGGGCGTCTTTTGGTAAAGGAAGGGTAAGAAAGTACATATAATACAGAATAAGCTGAGAGGAATTGAATCAGATCATATTGAACACCAAATAATTTTTCTTCAATTAAAACTGCAAATTAGATTCTGATTTTGTTTGTGCTGAATTAATGTCATTGAGATAAATCTGATAAATTTGCTAAAATTTTTCCAATAAATCTGCTAAAATTTGATAATTAGAATCTGCTGAAATTTAATCTAATAGATCTGATAATTACATTCTGATTTTGTTTTTGCACCCTTGTTCTCCAATAGTTCTTAATTGAATTTAATAATTATATGTACTGACCCGTTACCCTGCTTGGAATGAAGTTCAAGAATCAACTCTTGATAATAAAGAAAACATTAAAAAGATAAATCTAATAAATCTGCTGAAAAACTCATCTTAACTGAGTTTAATTATTGTTTTAGGTCTAAGTCAATGACAAAGAATTAGAAATTTAAGGTTAAGAAATAAGAATGCAGATTTTTGTTCTACACTTGCACTTTCTCACTAACTAAATGAAAGGGTTTAGGTTTAATTTTAATGTTCTATTTGTTGGGTTTAATTTTAATGTTCTATTTGGGTTTTTGTTTCTTGGAGGAAAATGTGATGATGTACAAGCACGCACATAATGGTTGATGGTGGAAAATGTTTGATGTTTCTTACAGGTCAGTTTAAGTGCATTTGCGTTTTTGTTTTTGGAGCTTGTTCAGAACAATCAGACCTAAGTTGATAATATTGCGAAGTTAGAAAAAGGTAATCATTCAATTTTCATAATATCAATAATCCTATGACTGTTTTACTTTACAGATATAACAAAATTGTTATACATTTTCACAAAAGCATAATACATTTGCATAGGTGCACAATAGACAATATATTTGCACAGGCACACAACACATTTGCACAAGCGCACATTTATTAAATATTTGAATGTGTAGAATTTGTTGAATTAGTGATACATTGGCACAGGCGCACATTTGTTATATATTTGAACGCGTAGAATTTGTTGAATTAGTGATGCATTTGCACTGTTTGAGTTTTTTTATTATTAATTTATTTTGATACAGTTATGGAAAGATACTTTAAGAAAAACATTGGAAGAATCAAATGCTCAAGACAGTCAAGGGTCTATTAATAAACAAGCTTCTTCAAGTAGTTTACCCCATATAGAGTTCAATGTAGATGATCTTGAAGTAGACCCTGGGATAAGGAAAACCATTTATGCTTATGATGTTAATGATAGAGAGATAGTTCGAAGATCATACTTGCAAAAAGGCCCTTGTTAGCCTAGAGATCAGTCTTTTCCTTAGACAGATTTGGGACAAAATAATGTAGATTCATCCCTACATGATTCAATGATTATAGTAGTTGGTTGGAGTATAACAAAACAAAAGATATTGCATATTGTTTGTGTTGTTATCTTTTTAAGCCTCAACATGGTGACCAAGGGGGTAGTGATGCATTTGTTGGTAAGGGGTTTAGGGATTGGAAAAGGAAAAAGAGACTAGATACATATGTTGGAAACTATAATAGCACACACAATAAATATTTGAGGGCTTGTAAAGATCTAATGAAACCAAGCCAACACATTGAAGTGTGCTTGTCTACTCAATCTGATTAAGCTCAAGTTGATTATAGTACTCGTTTGACTGTATCAGTTGATTGTATTAGGTTTCTTTTACGTCAATAATTGGCTTTTCATGGTCATGATGAATATGAGGAATCCATAAATCAAGGAAACTTTCTTGAGCTTCTCCACTTTGTTACCAATCACAATAAGGACAGTAAGAAAGTTGTTTTAAAAAATGCTCTTGAAAATCTTAAAATGATAATACCCAAAATTATAAAAGATGTTGTAAATGCAATGGCAGTTGAGACTACAAATGCTATACTACGATATGTTGGAGATGAGCTATTCTCTATCTTAGTTGATGAGTCACGTGACATATCAATAAACGAACAAATGGCAGTCATTTTACGTTAAGTGGACAAGAAAAGGTGCATTATTGAACGATTTCTTAGCATTGTACATGTTCGTGAACTACTTCTTTCTCATTTAAGGCATCTATTGAGTCTCTTTTTTCCAAATATGAATTGAGTGTGTCAAGTTTGCACGGTCAAGGTTATGATGGAGCTAGCAATATGCAAGGTGAGTTCAATGGTCTAAAAAGTTTGATTATGTTAGAGAATAAATTTGTTTTTTATGTCCATTGCTTTGCTCATCAACTTCAATTGATACTTGTAGCAATTGCTAAAAAACACAAGAAGATTGATTCATTCTTTAACTTAGTTACAAGTTTGCCAAATACTACGGGGGCTTCATCTAAACGTAAAGATATTCTTTGAGAGAGACAATTTGACAATGTTATTAAAGAAATTTACAGTGGTATAATTATAACTAGGCGAGGTTTGTATCAAGAACCAAGATTGAAAAGAGCAGGAGACACACATTGAAGTTCACGTTATACTATACTTTTGAGTGTGATTTTGTTATTCTCCTAGGTGATTGATGTCCTTGAGGTTGTTGAAAAGGATGACACACTTTTAAAGCAAGGAGCTAAAGCAAGTGATCTATTGGATGCCATCCGATCTTTTGAATTTGCATTCCAGTTGCACTTAATGAAGACAGTCTTAGAAATTTCAAATGAGTTGTCACAAGGATTACAAAAGAAAGATCAAGATATTGTAAATGCTATGAGGCTTGTTGAGGTATACAAGGAACATCTACAGAAATTGAAAGATAAGGAATACGAATCTTTGGCGAATGAAATGTCTTTGTTTTGTGATGAACATGAGATAATCATCCCAAACATGGATGACTTGTTTTTAGTTCGAGGAATATCATGTTGCAATAGTCAAGAAACCACATATCTTTACCATTATCGTGTTGAATTGTTTTATACAGTGGTAGATATGCAACTTCAAGAGTTGAATAACTGCTTTAATGAGGTGAGTACAAAGTAGTTGGTGCGTATGGCATCTCTTGATCTAAGCTCTACATTCTCTTCCTTTGATAAGAGAAAGTTGCTTTGATTTGCCAAGTTTTATCCTTTTGATATTTCCCCAATGCAACTCTAGTGATCAATTTTCTGAAGTGATAGGGGCTAGTAGCCTTGCTAAAAAATTAGTTAAAACGAAGAAGGAAATATTTTATCCATTAATCTATTTGCTTGTGAAGTTGACACTAATCTTACAAATTGTAACTGCATCTGTTGATAGAGCTTTTTTTGCTATGAATATTATCAAGACTTTATTCTGTAATCACATGACAAATGAGGGGATGAATGATTGCTTGGTAATATACATTGAAAGAGACACATTCAACACCATAGACAATGAAGTTATTTTGCAAATGTTTCAAAATATAAAACAACAAAGGGAATTATTATAGTTTTTCATATTAATGTGAACATTGTTTTGTTTAAGAAACATTTGTTACTGATCTGTAGAATTTTGAATGTTATATTATCTTTTCATTTCTTGAAATTTATCATCTTATTAGCAAAACAATTGTTAAAGAGTATTTTTTGCCTCCACTGAAAAAAATTTTTGATCCACCACTGGAGTCTGCAACCCATTCCAACATGAGAAGATGATTGATTTCAAGTATGTAAACTTGTTCTCCATGCTCTGTCGGAAAAGAGAAAAAAGAAAAAGAAATAGTTCTTCATAATTAACCAATATATCAACGATCTTAACAGGAGGGAGCAGTAAACACATTAGTGATAGAGATAGTGGGATGATAAAGAAAATTCCCGAACCATGGGTTGACTTCTCTAGAAACTTAGAGAATTTCATGTTTGTTCTAGCACATTATGAGCATAAAAAAAGAGTACAGATAATAATCAAGATTCAGATGATTTAACAAATCATTTTTGAAGAAGATGAAAGAACAGAAAATATGAAGGGGCAATTGAGGGTGAGGATGGAGAGAACAAAACTACGATGTAGATATTCATTGTGAGAAATGTGTTTCGATACCATTTGTTCTTTCAAAGTCGGTTGGAAGCACTCTTTTCATCCAACCAAAAATAAAATAAAATAAATTGAACTCTTGCAAAATGATGTTTGGTAATTTTTTTGTTTTTTGTTTTTGTGTTTATATTTTCAAATATTTTGAAAACCGAAAATAAACTATGTTTGGTAACTATTTTAAAATGTTTTTCTTTTAACAATTTTAAAATTTTGAAAAAGATGGACACACAAAAAAGTAACAACACAGTTTTTTTACTTCATGACCTGTCAAGACACAAAATTAAATCTCCTATCAGGACCAAGAGCAAAGTGGCTCTGGGCATTGACAAGCTAAGATGGCCCCAATGAAGACTACGGGGAATCAAACCCAAGCTTTAATAATGAGAAAAACAATTGCAACCCGCTGAACCAATCCATCATGGCGTTTTTGTTTTTAAAACAAGTTTCCATCTCTTCTCTTCCCTAGCCACCCACGACCACCACTATTGCTGCCACCGCCATCACCACGGTTGCCCCTGCCATCACTGTTACAACTCTCCACCAAAACCAATCATCACCCAACATTGTCCACCACTGCCACCACCCTCACCCTCACCCTCATAAATATTCTTATGTTGATATTGTTTAATGTAAAAATAATAAAAAAAGAATAGTAATTTCGAAATTACCAAGCATATTCTTTAATTTTTTTTGAGAAAAACAAAAACAAAACGTAGAAATTTGACAACTTCAATAAAAATTAAAAGCGTTACCAAGCACCAAGATCTTAAACATCAATTTTTGAGGTGGTTAGCAATATTTCATAAATGGTCCCATTCACCTCCAAGATGTCAATGCACCCATCAAACATAAAGGGCACATTAAACTCTGAATTTTTTTGTGACCTTTTAAGCAAATTAACTTGACAAAGGAATATGTATCCTCTGGTCGTCTAATGTAGCATAATCATGGAAAAATTATTTAGCAGGTCCGGAATACCACATCAACATGATGATGTGCTATGCCCAGCTTATTAAAAATAAGCACAAGTTTCTATTTTAAGTTGATTAACCTAATTTTTAAATTGATTGGCCTAATTTTTAGAATAATGAAAACAACAACTTTCTTAAAATGTTTATATTTATTACACATGTAGTTGAGTTGACTAAAAATGTATGATGTGTTTATTTTTAATAGGTTGAGTATACCACATCATTATGCTGACATGGTGTTCTAGACCTACTAAATAATTTCTCGTAACCATGGAATACGATGATTATTGTTTTGTGATCAATTGGCTTGAAATGAATTTGGATGAGTAACATTCAAACTTGAATTAGAGTTACATATGGCTAAGAAACGTGATTATGAAATTAAAATTTTAATTATAATTCAAGTTAAATTAGTGCAACATTTTTGCCATTTTCATGGCCTTTATTATTATTATTTTTTTATGCGAGGGAATGAAAACAAATAAAGAAAGAAAAGGAGAAAAGAAAAAAGAAAAAGAAAACCCAACACTAGGCTGGCCTAATAAAAGCAATTCCAACTAAGTCTGCTTGAAGCAAAGGACCCAAAATAATCCACAACTACCCCCCCCCACCCCCCCAGCCAGGTCATTTTGAAGAAGACCACCATAACCTGCTAGACTTGGGAAACTTTTGGCACTTCCAACTACGTTCATTTTGATTAAACCAGCACAAGAAAATGACCAACTAATTAGTTTGAGAATTTTAGGTTTAGGACCTGTTTGGGAACACCTTATTTTTTTAGCTTATTTGGTTTTTTGCTTAAAAAAAGTATGAAGTATTTGATTGAGCCTTTTTTTAGCTTAAAGAAAGCTAGTTATTTTACCTTTTTTTTTAGCCTACTAACCTTATAAGCAGAAAGCTAAAAATTTGACGCTTTTTGTGCTTAAATCACGATAGTGAAAATTAATGAAATTTATCAAGATTTTAATATGTTCTCTACCAACACCAGCCGCCAACCACCACTGCCACCACCACCACCGCCCAATGCCACAGTGGCCACCACCCCACCCGCTACCACCATTGTCGCCACCCACCACAGTAGCCACCACCCCACCCACCACCACAGTTGCCTCCACCCACCACCCCCACCAACCACCACCGTCGCCACCACCCACCACTACCTTGAGGGCAATATTGTTATTTTTACATTAAAAAAAGTTTAAAATAAAATAAAATAAAACGTATCAAACAACGTAATTAAAAACTAACAAAAAATTAATTTTTTCAGCAAGTTGCAAAACACCCCATCCAAGTTTTTTTTAAGCTAACTTAGTCTCTATACTTTTTTTAAGCAGCTTATTCAAGCAGAAAAACTTTACCCAAACAGGTCCTTATAATCAAGATTGCTATACAAAGCTTCTCAAATGTCCTTAGCATAACCAATAATATTTCTATCCAACTCCATATTAGAACTACAAAGATTCTATAAAATTTATTTGTTTCTCTCATTCCAAATATGCCAAATGATAGAATATAAAAGAATTTCCCAAGGAATCCCAAAATCAACATTAAATTTATTACCCCTTAAGTTACCAGTCAACCATAAAGACAAGGGAAGATTATCCTCTTGTTGGTAATCTTGGGGATTGATAAACCTAAGCCAAGTGGCTTTGCTTTTAGGACATTTTCTTCAAATATGCATAGTATGCTCAGTGGGCTGAGAACATCTCTCACAAGCTGCAGAATCAACAATAGACCTGATATATCTAAGTTTAATAGATAAGAACCTATCTTGAATAGCAAGCGAAATGAAACCCTTAATTTTCAGAGGCGGATTCAACTTCCAAGTCTATTCCAGATTAGGGTTACTCCCATGAGTAGATTGGTCCCTGATATAATCATAGGCAGATGTTATAGAGAACTCTCTATTGTTAGAGTGACCACACACACAAGTATCAGGCATCTCAGAAAATCTAGGTATATAAGTTCTTTTTAGAAACTATTTGATTTGAGGAGTCAAGGACCTGATTAACTCTATTAAGATCTCAATTATGATTCTCATCTATGAAATCATCAACAGTGGTATGGTCATTTTGGTTGTTACCTACAATAGTGTTATTAATGCTCTGTTTACCACACCAATCATTCTAAAAGGAAATCTTAGATTCATCTCCCACATTCCACTTGGAGCTTTTCAGAATGATGTCCCTAGTTTTGATAATACTCCTCCAAGTATGGGAACCCCTGTTTTTACTATACCAACTTCTAAGATCAGAATTCCTCAAGTATTTGTTCCTAACACTTTAGACCAAAGAGAACTCTCATAAATCAGTTTGCCCATTGATCAATAATGTTATATTTGGATCTTTAATTTGTTAATGGGAAGAGAAATGCCAAAAAAAATTAAATTACTTATGTTTATTCATTTTTTTTTTAGTACTGAGTAATAAAAAATATTTTTTGAAAAATGCATATTCATTTTCTTCTTATTTTCGAACCAAACAAAACACAATAAACTTGATTTCTTTCACTTTATTTTCTTTTCTTAACTTTTGAATTACTTTCACAAATGTAAGATCTAAATGTAGTATTATTGATTAATTTAAATTTTAGATATTTTTTCAAAATAATATGATTTACATTGAAATGGTCAAAATTTTGAAATCATTGCAACCAATTTGGGATGTAGGAGTAGTAATTAATGAATTCCTTTTTCTTATTTCTTCTTTTTTTTCTCCTTAATTTTGAGATGCCTAAGCAGACAATGTAATTCACTCTTATTATATTTTCCTTCAAAGTAGTGTTAATCACTGTGTGTACTAAAGTGTTACTGTAGATAGATATCAAGAATGCAAATTTAACTAAATTGTAAAAATTCAATAAACCAACTTACAGAACGTAAAAACCTTGAATTGTAGGATGATCAAGGCTAGTGTTTGACACTATGTCTTTAAGACAAAATTCGCCACCACAATGGTACTCATGGTTAAATGGATGTTTGTCTCCCAAAATACAATAATCTACTCACACACAGAAGTAGCACTACAATCTCTATGCCTGGCGAACCAAAACTATGACTGACTCTCTCAATGCAATAGAAACTACTCAGAAAAACCAATGTAAAACTTAAACCATGAAATGCAGAATTGAAGAGTACTAATAGACACCAAGGTGTTTATTCGAAATAGTCATGAACAACCAAACAACACCTTTCAAAGGTGCCTATTCAAAGTAGCATGAATCAACAATCTATGTTGTGACTGTTTAGAAAAGTCACCAGCCAAACGGTACTTCCAACAATCACAACTATTTAATTTTAATGTTTAAATTTAAATTTGAATCAAAATAAACAGTAAGACTGCGTTTGGTTATATTGGACACTTTATAGCTAATTTGCCATTCACTAGTTTGAGTAAATAACTATATAAAATTAAAATACTCATGAAGATTAATTTTTAGCTCCCATAATTATTTAGGCTATACACAAAAATTTTCAACAATCTCCCACATGAATGAGATTAGCTGATAAAATGCAAATGAAAATGCTGACATGAGAGAGAGAGTACTAATAAAAAGTTACTGTATCATGATAAGTAGTTTTTGGCCTTGAACCTTCCCTACTGAAATACTATCGGGTTTATTAATTAACCAGTGAACTTGATGTCTTCAACTGTTCAACCGTTTGTATAAACCAAGATAATAATATTCACACAGTTCCTTTCCTATCATAATTTGCTTTTCACGATTATGTTCATTTTGGTCCTGAATAATGCCTGGTATTTTCATGAGTGCTATAGAGAATTTAGCCTCAAAATTCTCATGCGGCACCTTCACACTCATAGAGATGATTTCTTATTAAAAGTATCATGATTTGCTCCACTTGAATTTTTAAGATATAAGAATCATTAAAAGCATAACTTATCCTAACATACGTTGCAGGTCATTACTATTTCATCATAGGAGTGGGCACGTGAACAAGTTCCTCAATGATTTTATTAAATCACACATAATTCGATTGTCCCTTTGAACCTAGATCTTAGGATCTCCAGTCAGTTAGGTTGAGTTGCCATTATGGTAACTTTTAAGTCATAGGCTTTAAGTCCATTCCCCTCGATGAATAATTTACTTGATCTCGTATCAAGCTCTTAGTAAGTGGATCCATAATATTATTCTTTAACTTGATATAATTAATGAATATTATTCCATTCGTAAGTAATTACTGTACAGTGTCATGTCTGCGACGCATATATCGTGACTTACCATTTTGATTCTATGCCCTTCCTATCACAGTTATCAGAATCGGATATGGCCGATCGAACCGGTTCAATTGAAAACCGACAGGTCCGCTGATTTGGTTCATTTCATTGGATCATTTGGTCAAAAAAATCAGTTTGCTAACTTTGGTTGACTTTTTAAATAGTTTCAAAATTTTAAATTTACGTTGAGGTGTAGATTTGAACTTGTGACTAGCATGGAAAGTTTGAGCACTTTACCATCGAGCCATTGCTTGTTTTGTGATTAGTTTTATCGCATTTAATATATATAGGCTATATAATAACTAAAATATATATAACTTTATAATAATAGTTAAACTGAATAAACCATCGATCAAACTAATGAACCGGGAACCACTGACTTCACCAGTTCAATATTCGGTTTGATTTTGATAGCTATACTTCCTACTGCTGATTGACTGTCGCAATATACGCCAATAGCTAACATAGGTTTTGCCACAAAGGAATATTAGCTAAGAAGTTACGAAGCTACTCAGCTTCTTCTCATGCTTTATCTAAAGCAATAAATTCATATTACATTATCAATTTGGCTATTCACATTTGTTTAGAAATTTTCAAGATAAATATCACCTCCCATGTGCATCATCATGTACAACATGATTTGAGAAACACTTAAAAATATGCCCACTAGTCATGTGTTTAGCAAATGCAATGCTTGTTACCAAGCACACTAATTTAATGCGTGCACAAATTGAAGTTTAAGAGTGACTGCACACTCTTCTATATGTCACTATTAGATAGTAGGCTTGTGCAAAAAACTTTTTAAAATTTTAATTCAATCCCAAAAATTTTTTCTGAATGCACCCTAAATATTTTGGAAATCACATTAAACTCCCCAAATCTTTTTATAATTACGTTAAGCTCCCCAAAACTTTTTAAAATTATAATATATACCCATATCCTTTTAGAATTACATATTATTCCCATAGCTTTTGTAATTATAGATTTTAACATATACCTTTTTGTAATTATTAGAAAGCCCCCGACTTTAAAATAAAGGCGTTGGTTTTGTTCGTTGTTCCAGTAATGGTACTATTTTTCTTGTTTTTGGTTTTGTAAATCAGAAACTCACAAAAAACTTTCATATATGATAACTTTTATCCGTGAATCTAAATCACACAAATGATATACAGTTGGAAAGGTAATTAAAAACTGAATATAATCACATAAGTTTCATTCAGTGAAAGTCAATATGCAGAGAGAATAAATTCAATAAAGTTTCATATTATATAACTATGAATGCAATTTTCTCTCAAACCGTAAACTATTTGGCCATGAAACTTTGAAGGCATAATCATGTATGTACCAAAATGTCATTAACACCCACATGATATTCTTCGTGCAAAACAGTGTATATATATGCAATCTAATATACACTTGCAATTATAGAAACACAATCCAAACACAATCTCTCTATCAATGAGCATTTTTCAGATGAGTATATTTTCCAAATCCAAGCACTTTCTCACGCAACCACTCCGTGGTTTGCTGATATTGCCAACTTTTTGGCTATCGAAAAAATTTCATCACATTAGTCTTATTTGGATAAAAGAAAATTCTTTAAAAATGTAAGATATTTTTCATGGGAAGATCCATACTTGTTCAAGTACTGTCCTGATCGTCAATACATTCCCGACAATAAGTTTCATTCTATCATGGAGTTTTGTCAGTCCCATACGTGCGGTGGCCATTTTAGTTCCAAAAAGACAATTGCAAAGATTTTGCAATCTGGTTTATATTGGCCTACCATGTTTCATGATGTTCATACCTTTTGCACAACTTGTGATAGATGTCAATGGTTAGGGAGTCTGTCTAGAAGAAATATGATGCCCCTTACTCCCATTCTTATTCTCGAGATATTTTATTGTTGGGATATCGATTTCATGGGACCCTTTCCTAGTTCGTTTGATTACCTTTATATTTTTGTGGCCATAGACTATATGTCTAAATGGATTGAGGCTATTACCTCTCATACCAATGATCACCGTGTAGTGGTCTGGTTCTTAAAAGAGCATATTTTTTCATGCTTTGGTATGCCACGTGCTATCATTAGCAATGGCGATTCCCATTTTTGCAATAGATCTGTTGAAATGTTAATGAGAAAGTATAGAGTTATTCATAAGGTTAGTACACCTTATCATCTACAAACTAGTGACCAAGTTGAGTTAGCTAACAGGGGAATTAAGCACATTCTTGAGAAAACTGTCAATCCTAACCGCAAGGACTAGTTCTTAAGGTTAGTTGATACACTCTGGGCTAATTGAACTGCATATAAAACTGTGTAAGGTGCTTCTCTTTGTAGGCTTGTGTATGGAAAGTCGTGTCATCTTTTAGTGAAAATTGAGCACAGAGCCTATTGGGCCATTCGTCCATTCAATGAAAGTCTAGATGAGGCAGGCCTGGTAAGAAAGCTACAACTTAATAAACTTGAGGAACTTCGAAATGACTCTTATGAGAATGCAAAAATCTATAAGGCCAAGATGAAAACATTAACGTATTGTGCATAAATCCTTTTTCATCGGTCAAGAAGTGTTGCTTACACTTGTTTCCTGGTAAGTTAAAGAGTAAATGGTCTGGACCCTATCTATTAAGGGATGTGTCACCACACGGGGCAATTGAAATTAAGGATCCTAGCAATAGCAATATCTTCAAAGTCAATGGACATTGTCTCAAGCCTTACCTTGAGAACTTTGTCAGTCTAGTTGAAAGTGTAGATCTCATAGGCCCACCATTACTTGAGTAGAAGTAACACCCGTCATTTGTATAGTTAGGATATTTTATATAATTTGGTAGTTAGTTTCTCTTTAGTTTTGAGGGGGAGGGGCGACTACCTTGTTCCCCACCTATGTTTGTTTCTTTCCGCCCTTTGTTTCCTTCTCCATTTCGGGCCTTGGCAATTCTCTAGTTAGCGCTTGGGGTTGGGGGGGGGGGGGGGAAGGGGAATAACATTCATGTTTTATATTTGTGTTGTTAATTTCTATAGTTTTTGTTTTTTGATATTTGTGTTATTATTTTCTATTGTTTTATCTTTGTAACTAGCAGACGTTAAAGAACTGTAGTGCCATATCTTCTCATATAGATGGTCGAGTGTTTACATTTTCATGTTGCATCTTTCGAATATTTCATTTGGTATCAGGGGTGAAAAAATTTTTCGTGCAAAGATGGTGAAGGGAGTTGAGCCCTAAAAGGAACAACATCATCCTCTTACTGGTCGCAGTACTCTAGTCTGTAAGAAAAGAGCAAATAAACTAAATAGGTGTCACCGTTGTGCTAAACACTCGTGTGTGGATAAAAATTGCAAATGGAGTAACCGAATAATGTGAGGGAATCAAATTATTCACCTAGATATTAATAAAGGATGAGTAAATGCTGAGGCATTGAGACGCCTTGGAATCATCAGAATGGTAGACTATTTTGATTTTGATGTCAAAAGTCTAGCTCGACTTTGTAATGATTATTCTTCTCAGGGTGTATGTTTGAGTGTTTTATTCGCGTGTTTATCTTTATTTGTAAATATAACTAACATTTATTTTGCAAATATTTTGTATTTTTCAAAAAAAAAATATGCGCAAGACCTATGAGCGTACAATTTGAATGCACTTGAGATATACAAAAAAGGTTAGCGTTTCTTTTATAATTTTATACAGTTTTATGTAAAATGCAAATATAGATTTTAGGGATTTGATGAAACATGTTTTCATTCACTTTAGCACAATTTTTATTTTATCATTTCTTTTTAATCCAAATGCAATATTTTATCTTGACATATAGAAAGAGACTATTTTACATCACTTATTATCATATCATGATAAGTTTAGTATTTTTACATATTGTACAGTTTTATCTTTATAAAAGTGGAGATTTATCACCAAGTGAGCTTTAAAGCCAATCATGCCTTTCAAAGTGTTTACATTTACTCTTGATGAATTTCTTTCACATCACTTTTTGAATAGCTCCATTACATTTGTATTTGACTCAATTATTTAAATTGATACAGTAATTGAATATGTTGAATTATTATAATCTTGAGTTGTTGTACGCTTTCAAAATGAATCGAGGCCATCTTTGATATTTTGAGCCACAAATTTCTTTGTTGACATAACTTTCTTGGAACCATCTTTAAATCTTTTTTTTTTTTTTTGTCTCTAGCTATATATATCATTGCTAAAATTTCTTCCTTAAATACGAAAATACAAGTATTTTCACTTGTGCAAATTGAATTGAGAAATGAGGTTATCAATGTGCAATATGAAAGAAAAAAAAAAACAAATTAGCAACGAAGGAAAGAAAAAAAAAACAAAGAAAAAAGGGAAGTAAAAGTAAAAAAGAAGAAGAAGAAGAAGAAGAAGAAGAAGAGGAGCAAGTTCGTTGTTGAAAAAAATATCAAATCAAATAAAATGAAATAGAAAATTTTAAGGTATGTATTCATTGATAAATTCATGCCTTGATCACATATGTTTTGAGCCTTTGTATTCTTCCTTTTTTTTCCTACATTTTAAATCTCATAGCCAAGTTACAACCTGAACAAAGTTCTCGAGAATTTGATGTGTACATTACTTGTTCATTCACTTCGTTGAGAATTCACTTATCAGTTGCTTGTGTGAATTTAACGTTGAGTATTCTTTCATGGAGCTATATTAAGTTGTCTCTCACTTTATATATTCACATCATTTTTTTTATAGTTGTCTGTTTTGATTTTATTTTACATTTACTCTTTTACAAAGATAGCCAGTGTGATATGTCTATATTCTTTCTTTTTTAGAGAATATCCAGTGAGATTGAATCAAAACTTAAATAATGTATTTGTGTTTTAATGTTGTAATACTTTTTTTATCATGTAATGATCGCATACATATAAAATCTTCTCATATGTTATTTTAAGACATTATATTATTTGTGTATTAACGAGTAGGATATACAGAATATACTTGTGTTTTGATACATATAATATTTTTTCTCATTATCCTCACTTGTAAGCCACATTTTGATGTTTGTGGGTACCATCACTGAAAATTTTTACGAGATACTACTCGTCCATTAGAGATAACCTAAGGGTTTAAACGTTTGATGCATATGCTAAATGCAATCGTGATCCTAGTTGGGGGATATGATTGTATATAAAAAGTACAATCATAGTCCCTATTTGTAAGCTATTGGTAGAAATTATTTACACATTATTTATTATTTTAATATAATTTTGATATTTTTTTATATTTTTCATGTCGTCTGTAAATTCACAACTAAAATCGAACAAAATAGAGTAAGCATGCACACGAGTCATAATTAATACTGAGAATATATATATGTGTGTGTGTGTGGGTAATATTATTTATTTTTATATGTATATGTATAATATATATTATATTATATGTATTACATATATGTGTGTGTGCAGGTGTACAGTGGAAAGTAAAGAAAAAACAAAAGAAAAAAAAGCAAATGAAACATTATACCTGACAAGAATAAGCAAAACAAAAGCAAAAGCAAAAGCAAGGATAATGAATGCTGCGATGATCTTCTCGGCAAGGAGCAAAAGATTAATATATATATATATATATATATAAGGCTCCACTCTTTGAAGCTTATAAATTGAAGAACTCCAGTAGGAAGAAGGAGAGTTCAAGAGCAGTTGTAGAGAGCTCCTTCAATTTATTTTTTGTCTAGATTCCAGTTAATTTATTAGTGTTTGTTAGTCAGTTAATTTCTATTTCAGTATTTTCTTTATCGTTATTCTACTGTAATAAATCCTTTTATTTATAAAGTCATTTTATTTCAAATTATGTCTTTTTATTATCATGAGTAGCTAATTTTATTCTTGGAGTTAATTGTGAAGATTACGTGACGGTATTGAGATGATCAATTAAGATTTATCTTTCTATTTCAGATTTATTCAAAAATTTAATATTTTTACACATGTTTAGTATATTGCATACACGGACATTGACACGTATATTTTATGCACGTACTGGTTTTGTATTTTGTAAATAAGTTTAAGTTTAGGAGTATCGTAATTAATATACGAGTAGTGTAAAGTAAAGTAAATACTGGTTTACTTATCAATTTTTAGAGGCTTGTATAATTTATGCGGATCCTCTGTCTGATATGTTTTTATATTCAAACTTCTGGTAGGGACCTAAGGCTCTTAATCTTAATCTAAAATGGATTGTTTTTTTATTCTTGGTAATTAAAATCTAGATCATTTTGAAAATTTAGACTTTTAATTATATTTGTAATACTTTCTGCTTGACAAAGTAGTCGGTATATGCAAATCGATGCTAAGGGTCCTCAATAATAATTTAATAAGTATCTAGTTAGAACCTTTGAAAATATATGTCTTTAATTATGCTTGTTACACTTATACTCTGATAATTACCTAGTGTTTATGAGTCGATGGTGAAGGTTCATAATTTTAACGTAATATTCTAGTATTTGGTTATCATTGAATATTCTCATTTATTAGTTTGGCTTAAGAGAGCCAAATGATTAACAAAGGATAAACGTGTATTGATCAACCTCAAGAAAGTCACGTGACCGGGTCAATTAGATCCAAGGTCATTTTGAATATGTTTATTTTGCAGTCTAGTTAAACAACCATTAAATTTCTCAAAAATAAAATATTTTTCTTTTATATACTATTTTGGTAAGTTTTGACCAATTCTCGTCAGGAAGAGGTGAAATTCGAACTTGTTGATTTAGGTTCTAATTTAGGCCATCTGTGACACTTCTGTGTCTAGCATGGCTTAGTCGGTATCTAATCCATTACCTGGGTGAATTTTGACACCTACCATCCGCTACTATGACATTTCACATAATTTAGAACTCTGTTACCTATGAATTGACCTTGTTCTTACTATGTTATTTTAACTGCTATTTCACCGCATTTGCACTTAGGTGTTTAAATTCTCACAATTTAGATATAGACAAGTAATTTTTAGCACCGTGATTAGGAAAGACAAAAACCAATGTAAAACTTAATCCATGAAATGCATAATCGAATAGTATTTATAGACACACAAATGTGTCTGTTCGGAATACCCATGAACTACCAAACAACATTTTTAAAAGGTGCCTATTCGAAGCAGCGTGAACCAATAGTTTATGTTGTGACTGTTCAAAAAAGTCATCAGCCAAACAGTACGTCCAACTGTCACAACTATTCAATTCAAATATTTAAATTTAAATTCAAATGAAAATAGACAATAAAACTACGTTTGGTTATGTTGGACACTTTATAGCCAATTTTTTATTCACTACTTTGAACAATTAGCTATATAAAATTAATTTACTCGTTAAAATTAATTTATAGCTCCCACAATTATTTAGGCTATACACAAAATTTTCGAACAAGAATATATGGACAAAGTACTATCTTACGAATACCTTTTCAATTCATATGATTATGGGGAGTTACCGGTTTTCTTCTTGTAAAACTAAATTAGCATGCAATATGTTGGCTATTTTAGTTTTTTCGCCTTCTTATTCCTTTTTTTTTAGAAGGGAAAAATTTTAGTACATAAATAGCACCCATGTATTTAAGATACTAATGTTGACTCAAGGTTGATCTCCATGTTGATTTTGATAATAACTAAACCTTGTGTTATTTTACTAATGCATTTGCTTAGTGTGCAGATTAATAAAGATCATAATTCAAACTTAGAAGTTTAACTTTTAAGTCTAATATATATCAAAGTGAATACACAACAAGCTAAGATCAAGCAATGCACTCCAAGAGTCATGCAATGTACCAAAATAGAACATTAACACCTAATCCAACTTCAAACAAATAATTGGCATTCGAAGAGATTGAAGGTGTTTGTCACACCCTCAACCCAATTAGACATTAATTATGTCACATTAAGCTAGGCATGATCGCACAGGTCACCGTACCTGCGAATGACACCTCAACCATACTTGAAAATAAAAGAACGCAGCGGAATATAATAGGTAAATAACGCAATGAGAAAAATATAATAAACTCTCCAAGATACATCAAAGGAAACCATAAATCATAGATACAGTACCACTGAAAAATAATCAACATCCTTTCAAAATTCTCTACCATTGTACCAAGTTAAAACATACACCAAGACACAACGTCTCATATAAAACACAACCATGAGATTGAAAGTAAGACAATGGAACTCTTCTAAGCCCCGAGACTTGACATCCTGACGTCAACATGATTGCCATTACGGCAAAGACCAAGACTACAGTGAACCAAACTGTCATCTCCAAGTTACCTGTCAAAACAGTCTATGCGGGTGTGAGCTAAATGTCAACGTGCTCACATAAATAATAAAATTCATATAGAATGGTAATAAGCACCCATAAATGCACACAGGTAGAAATGATCAATATATATATCATGAATGTCTCAATGCAATATATGTTTCACTCACCATGTGCACGCAATTTTAGATAACGTTAGCCCAATATATCGATGGCACGTTATCAAGGAATGCCCACCGTGGCACCCCTAGGCTAGTCCACCGTGACTAAGCCTTGGTTAACCTACTGTGGTTAACTCTCTCCAGTGCAATGCAAGGCATACAATATGAATAGTATGCAATGCCACCATACATATAGAATCATCAATGTCTCCACATAACTTCTCATATAATACCAATTTCACCTTATATATATAAACATCTTCAACACCTCATATGCATTCACCACCACTATACATATAAAAAACAAACAATGCATTCAACATGAATAAGATTATCCCCAAATCTCACAATCCCACAATTAACACCAATATAGATCATAACACAGGCAATATATATTCACCTCTATATAAATAAGATTATCCGATGATCCCACCTGTCACCGCACACACACTACACCAAATATCACTTCTTGGTTGACGTTGAAGGATCTTGCTCTCCGTTAGCTCCTATCACCATAACCGTATTAGTTTAGGAAACTCAGTATATATTTCAGCAATAATCATCAATATAATGTATACACTCCAACCAAGTTATAGCACTGAACTTATGCATTAGAACTATTATATGCTAATTCTCAATTATACTCACAATGTAAAGCTAGAGCTGAAAAATACCAAAATACACTAGGTCCTCTAATCTGCCAAACCTGACACAGGCTTTATAATCTGGACATAATTTCATGAGCTTATACCCAAAAATTTTAAAACTTTAAAAATATAAAATAAACATCTCAACGAGTATCTAGACCAAATTTTACTTTTTTTGAACATACCTAAGTATTTATTTGGTATTTTCTAAAACAGGTCAGTGCTGCAGAAACTCAAATTTAGCAGCAAATGGTCTATCTTTGATAAATTAGTAACATAGGTAAACGACATCTAAATAACCTGAAATTTCGTACAAAGTATCATCACCCTTGCTCCTAGATATAGTAAAAATTTCATAATTTTTGAGTTTCTCTAATTTGGTCGAATGCTTTGTCAAACCAGAGGTTACAGATCTGGGCAGATCTAGGCATCAGACTTCTACAGTGGCAGCTTAACTTTGAAAAATCACCATAATTCGAAGATAAAATATTTTTAGCTGAAACCAAAGCCCAAATTTATGTAAAATCTCAAAGTTTAAGTGTACAAAAATTTAGCTATAAATCAGATTTGTAAAGAGGCCAAATAACCTCCGAAAGTGATTGTTTATGCAGATTTTCGCAGCAGAAATCTTTCAACTTTGGACAGAGGTTCCTCTCTCAATTTTTAACTAAATCAGATGAATTTTGTGCCTAAATTGAGTAATTTTTCAAGATCTTTCTACCTATAGCCTGATCTATAGCAAGAAAAAAATTCATATACCTAAAATCAGCTTCTTCTTGGGCTGCAGCAACTCCATCTCTCTTACTCTCTCTCTATTTCTTTTTACAACTCTTTCTCTATATCTCTCTCCTTCTCTCTCTATCTTTCTCTCTTCCATCTCTTTCTTTCTTTCTTTCTTTCTTTCTTTCTATAACTCTCTTTTCTTTTTCTTTTTCTTTTCTTTTTTTTTTACACTATCTCTTTCAACTAGTTAGGTAAAAGCCTTAGGTGTCACCTATTTCTTTCCCCCACCAATTCTCATTCACTAAGTGACTTACACTTAGGTGCCAACTCCTATTGATAAGGTAATTTAAGTCAACTAATTACTTAAGATCATTAATTTTTTTTTACATAAATGCTACTTTACATACCTCTTAACCATGCAATATATATAAGTTACGTAATTAAGGGTTTCACAGTGTTCAAATAAAGATTTTATCAAGTATACATAGACTTAATGAAGTTGACTTGCACTAAAAAAGATTGAAGGTATTCAGTTAAAGACTTCATCAAAAGATGCAAAGATCAGTTGAAAATGATGTGATTGAAGAAGAGATTGAAGATATTCGAGAAGAGAATTCATCGAAATTGCATAATCTTTATAAAGAATCTAAGTGAAGATTTTATCTGAGATATAAAGACTCGATGAAGATGATATGTACTCAGAGGAAATAAAGATGTTCAAGAATAAACTTCATCAAGCTTATAGAAGTTTCATTGAAATGATCCTAACAAAGAAAGAAGATTTGGTAACAAAGAGAAGAGATCGGCAATGAGGCATCTTGAAGCTTGGTAATGAAAGAAATGGCTCGGCAATAAAAGAAAGAGCTCGGCAATGAAAGAAAGAGCTCGGTAATGAAAGAGAAAGTTCGGCAACAGAGAAGAAGAGCTTAGCATTGATAGAATGAAGTCTTGACTGTGTGGAAACCAAGAAAAAATTATTATCAAATGAAGAATTCAATCCAAATTGAATAGAGAACAATATTGATGTATTGAAGACTTTGATTGATCATCAAACCCTTAAGAAAAGACTCCTTGAAGATCTTATAGTTGTGCTGGAGCTGAACTTGATCATGAGAAGACAGAAACAAGATTTCTAGGCAATGTGTCGACACATGAAAATAAAGAGTCGACACATGAAGACAGAAGCCAATAATCTGAAGACAGAATAATCAAGTGTCGACATATGGAGACAGTGGACAACATATGAAAAATACAAACCAGATGTGTCGACACATGGAACCAAGTGTTGATACTTGGGAAATAACGACTAGTTTTTTTAACGTTATAACGGACTGAACTTGCATTAAATGAGCCCTAACAATCTCCAACGGACGAAATCAATACAGGGGTTTATATATAAGCTTCCAATTGCATTTATTCATAAGAGCTACAAGAAAAACAAATACCATTGACTGATCAAACTGAAAAATCTGAACATTCTTCTTGTCTTCATAGTGTGAGCTTTTATTGTTCTATCCACTCTTGATAGAGAGTTTGTAATTCGTTTGTATATTTTTATACACCTATAAGTGAGAGTTTGAGAGTTCTTTTGTAGAAGAAAAATTCTTGTAAGTTTAAGGGAAGCTTGAACAAAATGTCAAAATCACTTGGTGATTGAAAGAACTTGGGAAGAAGTTCTTGTGTAAAAGTGAGTTGAGCACTTGGTAAATCAGCATCCATTTTGTAATTAGAGATTGCATAGTGGAAGAAGACTTCAAGGGGATCTTGGGGTAAGAACATAAACCACGAATTGTGTTTGAACCTCGGTAATTCTTGGTGTGCTTTCTGTTGCTCTATTTTTTATTCATCTTCTGATTACATTGCATTATTTATAGATTGATCACTGTTATATTGATTAGATTAATTTTAATTAATCTTAATTGCTATTAATTTTCAAAAAACACAATTCACCCTTTCTCTTGGGTTGCCTTTTGGGCCAATAACTACTGTTATTATGATTTTTATCCTGCGTATATTTAGTGGGTCTCTATTGTAAGACTTAAAGTCTTAATGGCAGCAATTAGTATTATCTTATCACTAAATATTTGGAGGAGATTTTGTTTTCAGCTTTCGGTTACGTTATTTTGTATACTTGAATTAGATTTCAATGTTCAAGATTAAAAATTTTAGAAAAAGTCTAAGCTATTATATGAATCAAACTTGGTGTCTAGTTGGTCTCTTTTAATATCATAAAATTAATTATATTTTACATCCTTACGCTTTATACTAAATTATATTATAAATTATCGCATTTTAATTTGTTGCAATATCAACCTTATGCTAACTTAAATTTAGAAAATGAAGGTGAATTCACATGTGACATTTTTCAAAAGGTAAAAATGTAAAAATCTAGCTCTTTTCTGCCATAAACTCATACCTATCACACAAGGGTATATGAGGTTTAATTATATTAAATACATCACAAAATTGATTATACTCATGAATTGAGAGTGATTTAGAAGGAATTTGTGATAAATTATTATAGAATGGATTGGATTTTAAAAAAAATCCCCATCTAGAGGTCAGTTTTTTCTGTCTTTTTGTTAGAGGACTAAGATTGCAAGATACCATTACTGTGAAAACCCTTCATGGTAGGCGAGGAAAATCCATTTCATAAACGGTCTCATTCACAATATCACCCCTCTAGAGTGTGAATGCACCCATCAAACATGAAGGTACATTTAAGCATGCCTTATGCAGGCAGGCAGGCAAGCAGGCCCCTAAACATGTCTTATGCCAGGGCATGCCACTGCAGAGCTTTTTCTCTTTACAGTTAGTGGCACATTGTTAGGCAAATTCAGTTAGTGCGACGTTGTTAGGCAAATTCAATTAATTTTTTATTTTTATTTTCTATGATTTTTAAATTAAAACAAAATCAATTTCTTTAGGTACTGTCATAGTACTTTCTTCATTCTCTTCTTAAACCCTAAAATTTGTTGTGATTGTCATGGCATTGAAGTTGTTAAAAAAATATGACAATAGACTACTCTTCTGATCATATAATATAGTACTGTAACCAAGGAACATGGCAATCAGTGTCAATGAGCAATATTTCAAATTTGAATTAGAGTTACATACGTATTGAAAAAAATGTGATTATGAAATAACAAATCCAGCCATGATTCAAGCCAAATTAGTGCAACATCTATCTTGTATAACTGAAGTAGTATGCAAGTTCTTGGCTACCTATACCATCTAACATCTCTCCTTGTATGCAGAAAATTTTATTTTTATATTCTTATGTGATTTTATAGTCTTGAATTGGATTTCAATGTTCATTGTTGAGAAATAAAAAAATATCTAAACCATTACTTTAATCAAACTTGGTGTCCACTTAGTCTCTAGTAATAAAGTATCAAGCACTTTGAATTATCATAGTAACTTTACTAGAGTATTCTATTTTTTCACCTTTATTCTTTAAACTGAAGGCTATAAATTTAAGCGAATATATCAAAGCTTGGCTTGAAAAGTTAATGAATTTCAAATTTACGAAAGTTTGGTTTGATTATCTTTCAAATTGATCTCAAACAAACTTCAATAGAGCTGATCACAAGTCCTGCTCAAATAACTTAATTTTTTTATATGTAATTCTAAAGTGTATATAAATTGGTTAGTCAATTTCAAATAATTAATAAATTTCAAATTAAATTTATTTATAAATTATTTACATATCTCGAACAAACTTTCAACAAGCTAAATTAGTTGTTTTATAGTTCAATTTAGACCAATAATTCAACACAACTTTCACATGTATACATTGACTGGCCGAATGAAGATAATTGGACTAAACTCGACCCGATACATTTATACAGCAAAATTTTAATAGAGCTGATCATAAATGGAGCGCGAATAACTTTAATTTTCTTAATATAACTTGAAAGTACATATAAATTTATAAGTCAATTTCAAAAACTTTATGAGTTTCAATTTATATTTATGTATAATTTATTTACATAGCTGGAACCAACTTTTAACGAGCTTAATTGATTGTTTTATAGGCTATTATAGAGCTGTAAACGATCCTAGTCAAGCTAATTAATGAGTTGTTTAAGTTTAGTTCGAAAATTTTAACGAGTTTAAAATTATGTTCAAGTATGTTCAAGCATGGTTGTTTAATTTTCGAACCGATTTCAAACAAACTTTAATCAAGTCGATCACCAGCGAGCTCAAATATCTAAAATTTTTAATATATTTTTATTTATCAACCTAAATTTAAAAAATTAACGAGTTTTAAAATGTGTTTATTGTTATGGAAAGAAAGACTGGTGGATGCCTGCACGTGATTGTAACCTACCTCTTATTTGTCTATATAAAAGGAAGAGAGAAAGAGAGAAGCGCAGAAGAAGAAAAGAAAGAAACAAAAGAGAAAAAGAGATTGAAAGAAAGAGAGAGAGAGAGAGAGAGAGAGAGAGAGAGAGAGACGGAAAGAAAGAGAGAGACAGAAGAGAGAGAAAAGAGAAAGAAGAGAGAGAGAAGAAGAAAAGAGAAGAAAGGGAAAAGCAAAGAGTATAGGTAACCTATTTACATTCTGTTGTCTTTATTTTGTATCTTATGAATGAAATACATATTTGGGTGATCAAGAAGATCTATCCCTATAGTTTCAGAAGAACTATTTTAGTATTATTTGACAGTTCCAGACGAACTAGTTTTCTTATCTACTGTGTTTTAATATTTTGCTTGCTACCAATGCATTTAGTTTATAACACATTATCAGCACGAAGCTCTAAATACTTATATATCGGGAAGGTACTTCATTATAGTAGTGAAGGTATTTCATTAATATTTCAGTTCATTTACTTTTATTTTGGGTTCTATACTGTTCACGCTTTACTTCATGGCAAAATTTATATTTATTATATAGTTGGTGAATAGTGATGCATAGTAGATGAATAGTGATGAATAGTAATTTTTTGAAACTTTATTTATTTATTTCTCCAAGATTGTAAATATTTGGCCTATGATATTTATAAATCTGGAATCCTTGTTTCAATACCTTTCCATAGACATGTGACTTGACTATATTTTGATGTCTAGATTGAAAATTATAATATGGACAAAAAATAATACTATATATATTTATATATACATATGATATATAATACTATGCAGCAATAGTGCTTAAATAGTGATGTTACTATTCATACATAGTGTTAACAAATTAAATTTATTAGATTCGGATGTGTGAGACTTGTAGTGTATCGTGATTCTAAAACTTTGTTATCTTGTGAGTGTAGCATTCTGAAAATGTCAAATCTGGCGAAGCTAGAATTTACAGCTCTTGACATTTCAGGCAAGAACTATTTATCTTGGGTAGTTGATGCTGAGATTCATTTGTGTGCAAAGGCCCTTGGAAACACTATAAATGACGAAAATGACGAAAATGACGAATCCCAGCAGGATCGTGCAACAGCGATGATATTTCTTCGTTATCATATTCACGAAGAATTAAAAACCGAATACCTCACGGTAAAAGACCCACTGATACTATGGCAAAATTTGAAGGAGAGATATGAGCACCAGAAGACCATGTTTCTCCCCAAAGCTCGTTATGATTGGATGCACCTGAGGTTGCAAGATTTCAAAGCTGTTAGTGAGTATAATTTGGCATTATTTAAAATCAGCTCACAATTGAAATTATGTGGGCAAACGATTACTGATGCAGATATGTTAGAAAAAACATACTCTACATTTCATGCCTCAAATGTGCTCCTGCAGCAGCAATATCGAGAGCGGGGTTTTCAAAAATATTCAGAATTGATTTCATGTCTCCTTTTGGCTGAATAAAATAATGAGCTTCTGATGAAAAACCACCAGTCTCGCCTGACTGGATCTACACCATTCCCTGAAGTGAATGCGGTCTCATTTTATGATCGTGGTCGTGGTCGTGAATGTGGCCGCAGTCATGGACGCGGTAGAAATACTTTTCGTCATCGTGGGGGTCATCGTGGAGGGTATAACAGTTATACTTCTTCAAGTTCTCGAGTTAAGAATACTACACCACACCACCAGCAGTGGAACAACTCGTGGACCAACTCTGAAACAAAACAAGAAAAGGGAAAAGGTTTACAGAATAAACCTCCTAAAATTATGAAGATGTTTGTTATAGGTGTGGTATGAAAGGGCATTGGTCACGTACCTGTCGTACGCCCAAACCATTAGTGGATCTTTACCGAGCATCAACACAAGATAAGGGAAAAACAGTTGAAATGAATTTCACAAACTTTGATAACTCAGTAGAAATCACGCACCTTGATGTTTCAGATTTCTTTGCAGATCCTGATGAAAAAATAGATCACTTAATTGGTGAAAGAAATGTCCACACCAACTAGTTTATCTTATTGTCCTGTTCAGTTTATTGTCATCTTGTGTAATATTTTACTACGCATGTTTTTATTATATGGATGTTTTCGTTTTCTTATCAAATAAAAAATTTCATATTTTGTATAGAAATATGGAATCCACCAAAACATTAATAGCCTCTAAGATGAACGATGGAGATATATGTTTAGTAGACAGTGCAACAACTCATACAATTCTTTGAGAGAAAAAATATTTTGTTAACTTAACGTTAGCTGAAAATAATGTTAAGACAATATCTGGCAATACAAAATTAATTAAAGGTTCCGGCAGAGCCAATATATTGTTGCCAAAAGGAACAAAACTCTATATTGATGATGCTATGTATTCAACTAGAGCTACAAGGAATTTGCTCAATTTTAAAGATATACGTAGTAATGGATATCATATAGAGACAACAAATGAAGATAATAAAGAATATCTTTACATTACTTCTATTATTTCATGCTAGAAGCAGATATTAGAAAAACTTGCTACCTTCTCTTCTGGCTTATATTATACAACTATAAGAATTTTGGGATCACCTGAAGTGATGCACCAGAAGTGTTTTGACCCAAAGACTTTTATACTTTGGCATGATCGTCTTGGTCATCCGGGATCAACAATGATGCGTCGAATAAGTGAGAACTCTCATGGGCATTCGCTAAAGAACTAGAAGATTCTTTTGACAAGTGATTATACATGTCCCGCTTGTTCACAAGGAAAATTAATTGTGAGACCATCCCCATCAAAAGTAATAGTTGAATCCCCAACCTTTTTACAAAGAATTCAAGGGGATATATGTGGGCCGATACACCCACCATGTGGACCATTTCGTTATTTTATGGTTTTAATAGATGCATCCACTTGATGGTCACATGTTTGTTTGCTTTCTACTCGTAATGTTGCATTTGCTAGGCTTCTTGCTCAAATTATCATATTACAAGCACAGTTTCCAGATTATTCGATTAAGTCGATACGACTGGATAATGCTGGTGAGTTTACATCTCAAGCTTTTGATAATTATTGCATGTCCATAGAAATTGATGTTGAACATCCCATTGCACATACACACACACAAAGTGGTCTAGCTGAATTTTTTATCAAACGCCTTCAGCTTATAGCTCGATCGTTACTTATGAGAACAAAATTACCTATTTCTGCTTGGAGACATGCCATATTGCATGCTACATCATTAGTCTATGTCCGATCCACTCCTTACCACGAATATTCACCATTAAAACTTGTTTTGGGTCAATAACCAAATATTTCACATATAAGGATTTTTGGTTGTGCTATCTATGTACCAATTGCGCCACCACAACATACTAAGATGGGTCCCCAACGTCGACTTGGAATTTATATTGGTTTTGATTCTTCATCTATTATTAGATATCTTGAACATTTAACAGGGGATGTATTCACTGCACGTTTTGCGGATTGTCATTTTGATGAAACACTTTTCCCACCATTAGGGGGAGAGAAAACGCAATTGGAAAAACAGCATGAGATTACTTGGAATGCTTCCACGGTATCTTATCTTGATCCTCGAACAAATCAATGTGAATCAGAAGTTCACAGGATTATTTATTTACAGACGATTGCAAATCAATTACCTGATGTGTTTACCGACACCAAGAAAGTAACAAAATCATATATACCAGCTGCTAATACCCCAGCACGTATTGATGTCCCTATAGGACAATCTGCTAATATAGCAGCAAATGAATCTAAAGCACGCATAAAGCGTGGGAGACCTGTCGGTGCAAAAGACACAGTTCCTAGAAAGAGAAAGGTACAAATGCATAAGCAAGTCAGTATTCCTGAAGAAACTACAGTATCTATACCTTCAGAAGAAGGAACTCCTGTAAAAGAATTTTCAGAAGAGAAACCTCCTGAAGAGATATCCCCTGCAGAGGAAACTAATGAGATCTCAATAAGTTATATGCATACAGGAGAAAAATGGAATAGAAATAAAATTGTTGTCGACAACATATTTTCATTTAAAGTGGCTCTTGCAATTACAAGAAGTAATGCAGAGAATGAACCACAGACAATTGACGAATGTCAACATAGAAGTGATTGGCCAAAATGGAAAGAAGCTATTGAGACAGAATTAAACTCATTAGCACAACGCAAAGTATTTGGACCTGTAGTCCAAACACCAGAAGATGTAAAACTGGTTGGATACAAATGGGTTTTCGTACGAAAACGAAATGAGAAAAATGAAATCTTGAGATATAAAGCGCGTCTAGTAGCACAAGGTTTCTCGCAGAGACCTGGTATTGATTATGATGAGACATACTCTTCTGTAATGGATGCCATTACGTTCAGATTTTTAATTAGTTTGTCAGTCTCAGAAGGACTGGATATGCGTCTGATGGAAGTTGTGACAGCCTACTTGTATGGTGAATTAGATAATGATATATATATGAAAATTCCTAAAGAATTTAAAATGCCTGAAGCAACTAGTTCAAAATTTCGAAGCTTATATTCTATCAAGCTTCAACGATCGCTATATGGGTTAAAACAATCTGGACGCATGTGGTACAATCGTCTTAGTGAATATTTATTGAAAAATGGATATGTGACTAACACAATTTGTCCATGCGTTTTTATTAAGAAATCAGAATCTGGATTTGCTATTATTGCAGTCTATGTCGATGATTTGAATCTTGTTGGAACTTCTGAAGAACTGACAACATCTGCTCGTTATTTAAAAAAGGAGTTTGAAATGAAAGATTTTGGAAAAACGAAATTTTGTCTTGGATTACAAATTGAGCATTTATCAAATGGAATTCTCATCCATCAATCTACATATACAAAAAAAGTTCTGAATCGATTTTATATGGATAAAGCTCATCCATTGAGTTCTCCCATGATTGTCCGATCACTAGATGTACAAAAGGATCTTTTTCGCCTTCAAGAAGACGGTGAAGAACTCCTTGGTCCTGAAGTACCATATCTCAGTGCTATTGGGGCTCTTATGTATCTTGCAAATTGCACAAGACCCGATATTGCATTTTCTGTAAATTTATTAGCAAGATATAATTCTGCACCAACTCAGAGACATTAGAAAGGGGTGAAGCATATATTCCGTTACCTTCGAGGAACAACAAATCTGGGTTTGTTCTATTCAAAGGGACCAGAATCAGAGTTAGTTGGCTATGCAGATGCTGGTTACCTCTCTGATCCACATAAAGCACGATCACAAACCGGGTATGTATTTACCTATGGTAACACTGCTATATCTTGGTGATCTGTGAAACAGACACTAACTGCAACCTCTTCAAATCATTCTGAGATCATCGTAATTCATGAAGCAAGTCGAGAATGCATTTGGTTGAAAGCAATGATCCAACATATTCAAGATAGTTGCGGACTATCTTCAATCAAAGATACCTCAACAATATGATATGAAGATAATGCAGCGTGTATTGCACAAATCAAGGGAGGCTACATCAAAGGTTACAGAACCAAACATATATCGCCGAAATTCTTTTATGCACATGAACTCCAAAAAAACGGTGATATTGATGTCCAACAGATACGTTCCAGTGACAACTTGGCAGACTTATTTACTAAAGCACTCTCAACTGCAACATTTGAAAAATTGGTACACAACATTGGCATGCGTCGTCTTAAAGCTCTGAACAATTGAAGGTACAAACTTTAACTTCATACCAGATGTATGAATGAGGGGGAGTCGCAGACTGTACTCTTTTTCCTTCGCCAATAGTTTTTTCCCATAGGGTTTTTATTGGCAAGGTTTTAATGAGGCAGTTTTTAGCGCACCCATGAGGTTTCTTATGGCAGTCATCCAAGGGGGAGTGTTATGGAAAGAAAGGCTGGTGGATGTCTGTACGTGATTGTAACCTACCCCTTATTTGTCTATATAAACAGAAGAGAGAAAGAGAGAAGCGCAGAAAAAGAAAAGAAAGAAACAAAAGAGAAAGAGACAGAAAGAGAGATTGAGAGAGAGAGAGAGAGAGAGAGAGAGAGAGAGAGACGGAAAGAAAGAGAGAGACAGAAGAGAGAGAAAAGAGAGAGAAGAGAGAGAGAAGAAGAAAAGAGAAGAAAGGGAAAAGCAAAGAGTATAGGTAACCTATTTACATTTCTGTTGTCTTTATTTTGTATCTTATGAATGAAATACATATTTGGGTGATCAAGAAGATCTATCCCTATAATTCTAGAAGAACTATTTTAGTATTATTTGACAGTTCCAGACGAACTAGTTTTCTTATCTACTGTGTTTTAATATTTTACTTGCTGCTAATACATTTAGTTTATAACATTTATATAAAAAAATAAGTTTACCCCAATTTAGACCCAGTAATACAACACAAGTTTCACGTGTGTACATGGGCTGACCGAATGAAAGATAATCGGGCATTCGGGCTAAACTCGACCCGTTCGTCTGAATACAGACCGCGGTAGCATTTTCACTGTCGAAGCTTCGTAGAAGAGAGTGTAATCAGATTCAGATCAAACAAACGCACGCTAAGTTCCAGACCCAGGAGAGAGAGAGAGAGAGAGAGATGGCAAAGATTACAGAGCCTCCGAACAGCAAGAAATACGGGGTTCCTCTGTACGGAGCTTCGTGGGTCCCACCGAAGGCTGTTAGATCTGACCCTAACCCAACACCCGAAGGAGAGCGTCACGACGGGGAGGACGAACCCTCCGGCGACGGATCGACACCTTCGATCGCCGCCGAGAACTACCTTGTCTTCGCCGGAGGTGGCGGCGAAGGTCGTAGCGGCATCCCCAACGCTCTCCTCCTCGCCCACTTTGACTCCGCCTCCGTTTACCTCTCTGATCAGCCTGTGAGCCCCGATTACTCATTTCATAATTGCTACATGCATATGCATGCCATGTATACTCATGTTTTCATACACACATATGTTATGCCTATATGGATTTGATGGGTCACTAGGGAAATTCTCTACGTGTGGTCTAAATAAGTTTATTAATGGTGGATAATTCTGACAAACATTTATCTAATGGTTAACCTTAAAATCGATCGTTGGTTTCTGTATGGGACAGTTTTAAAAAGAATTGTGCAGTAGGACATTGGTCTTGTTTTTCGGAAGTACTTTTGTTTCAGTAGGACATTGAGTCCTTTCTATTTTTTTTTTTTTTTCATAGCGACGGGAATTCATAGTAGTATGAAACATGTTCTACAATTTTGATAGGTGTCTGTTATAAGATCATGTCTTCCAATTCAGCATTTGGATATTGTTCAAAATATATAAAAATAAAATAAAATAAAATGAAAGAAAAGGAGGGGCAAAAGGCAAGACCGTAGCACCAAATCCATTCTGTGTTACAGTTCGAATTGATGAACAAAGTTGGGTTGGATTTATAGCATTATTTGGTCACACTGTGGAGGAGTTCTATAGATTCTTAAAGCAAAATTTGCTTTGATTCTTGGTGAGTTTGCTCAAAGAACTTTTTACTTTTCAAAGTACCCAGGGCTACCAAAAGCCGAAGAGATGTCTTTGATAATTGATTTCGTGATTATTTTTAAAAGCAAGGACAGTGGAAAAATCCCAGTCACAGAAACTATCACTGGATTCACCATCACTGGAACCAGGACTCTCCATCCTGCTCTTCTTCTTTTAAATAGAATGCAATTTTATAACAAAAAAATTTACTCATATGATATGCTTTTTGACTTTTGCTTGAACTAATAAAAACAAAATATATCCTTAATTGCTTAGAAAAGTTAGCCTATCCACCATTTGGTTCTTTATGTAAGAGAAGAAGAAAAAACACATAAAGAGGAGAAGAGAAGAGAGGATTATGAAATTCTTCTAAAATTTGATAGCAAAGACAATGAAAGAGAAAGGGAGTACTTATAAATAAAAAGATGCAAAGAGAAAGGAAGGGAATGAAAAGGATGGGGCTTACCATTTGTCCTAAAATGTTCTCTCTAAATCAATTCATTTGAGGTGGTTTTTTTTACTAAGAAGCATGGATACTGATATGGGTACAAATACGAACACAGATATGGATACGAAACATGGCGATTTTTAAAAAATGAGGATACGGACACGGGGATACAAAAACAAAAAACCACCAAAAAGAATATTATAACAACAATGCTAATTCAACATGAAAACACTAATCAATCCGTAATTTAAAGATCGTTTGACATAAACAATATGAAATAAGTTACAATTTAAATATAATAATTTAATAAATATAAATCCACATTCATTTTGTTTTATAATTGAATCCCAAGTTTTCTTCAAACTTGCAATGTGCTTCGCGTATTTAAGAGATGGACACACATGTTGCCCAAGTGTCTAAAGCATGTCCTGTTCTAATAAACTAGAAAAAAATAAGACACGTTTGGATGCTTCGCCAACTCGAGCGGGGAAGTGTAACAAATGTCGGTGTATGATACGTGCCTGAGAAGGACACAACATCTTTTTAGAAGCGACGGTGCTTCTTAGTCCTTTGGAATCACCTGATTTCTCTATTTTTTCTTTTTTAAATGAACCAAACTGTGGAAGAAGAAAGAATTTTAAATAGTTATCTTATTTTCTCTGCACTTCCCCCTAACCAGACAATGTGGTAAGAAAGCACAACCAAATGAGCCTAAGCGTATTGCTTGAGCTGCCTACATGTGGTCTTTCTCTCAAGGATTCTTTAAATTAATTTTCATTTCCATAACTTGACGAGAGCTACAGATTCTCTGTTTATTGTGCTGGATGTCTTCAATTCCTATAGCTACTATTATGGTTAAACAAACTACCGTCTTTCCTTTTTGTCTCACGGATCCTGTTCCATGGAGTTACAACTGTGTTAACACAGCTTTCCATTCTATGATGAGAGCCTTAGTTGCAGTATTCTTGTGATTTAAAATTTTGGCCTTTTGTTGCAGTAAGATTTATCACCTATCTATCTTTTGTTTTAGGTGGCAAAGCTTGGAACTGGTGCTGATTTGCCTTACAGAATGGCTGTCCACCCTGGAGGAGACGGTGTTATTTGTTCGTTGCCAAAAAGTTGCAGGTAGATCTTCTTCCTCTCTTTTTCTCGATGACAAGGAACCTAAATATCCAAAAACACTGCAAATTTATTTCTACGTTAATTCTGGGCTTAATATACTTTCATAGGGATTCCAAAAGATGCATGGCGGATTATAATTTGGTCGATATCCTTCGTACATTGTGCATCCCTATTCTTGAGATCCTAGAGGGATCTTTCAATAGTTTATCCTAAACTCCCATAGCCTTAGTCAGGAAACTTAATCTAGAGCTTGTATGTGATCTAGAAACTACAGTAAATGTTCAATGTAAACAAGTCATTCTTTCTTGAGGATGCCAAGGGACCTCATCTATGATATAGTTAATATACAATTTGCAAAAGAATGATATGTTTCGTGTATTTACTGCGTTGTGTGGGATGAATAATTTATAGCTTGGTTACATGGAAAGTTCAATACGAGCAAGAGTATTCATGTTGGATATGATGTGATGTGGATATGGGAATGGGATATGCACTTGACACTTCCATCATTAGGCACATCTTGTGTACTTTTCCATTCAAAAAATAAAAGAACATATGTCTAGCTTACAAAGTTCCATTGTTTTTATTTTTTGGTAAATGACAAAGTTTCAACTTGTTTTGATATTTGCTACTCATTGGAAATTTCCAAATGAGTGCAAGTATCCATGTCAAAGGAGCTAATTTGCTTAGAACCATAATTGTATCTTATATTAGAGATGGTGATATGCAATAAAGAAAATACAAATGTCAATACTTGTTATGTTACACAATTCAACCCATGCTTTGATGGTGAATACTTATTTTGATTGGTGAACCTTCATTGTTATTTTTTCTAATTGTTTCGGAATATGTTCTTGTTATTGTGACTTTTTATTTTTTATTTTTTATGTAGATGGTTTGAATGGGATGCAGCCAAGAGCACTGATGTTCACAAACTGGGTCTAAAACTGTCTACCAGAGTCCTGAAACAACTGGAAGATGTTGGGCAACAGTTAGCATTGACTTTTAATAGAGAGGGTTCTGTACTTGCTCTTGGAGGCGAGGTAGAGTTCATCTTTCATTCTGCTATTCTTAAAACACTTGCTGCGTGGTAGAGAATGAGACATCTTTGAACATGAGAAAGCAATTCTACATTATGTTCTTATCTTCATGTTTGGGCTTTACACAGGCAAAATGGTCATCCTATTAATTTTATTGTTCGAGGCACATGCTGGATGGGAATTGAGGGAAAAACTCTTATAGCACCATAAGAAAAACTTAGATAGTAATTATGGGATGTTTAAGGTGTCTCATTTCTTAAATTGGAATTTCCTGCACGATATAGATTTCTCTATGGTTTCTCGTCGGGGCTAGACATAAATTGTACCATGGAATATTTTTGTTACTATTGTTAACAAAGAAAAAAACTAGTCAGCAAACAAAGTTTCATTTGATTCTGGTGAGTCATGACATTTGGCCCTCTGGCCCCTTCCTTATTTCAAGGAATGTTTTCAAATATGCAATGCTTCTGCTTCAGAATAACAATTCCAGATCCTGCACTTCATGCTCTGTACCTCATAGGATATAGTCATTTCACACGAACTTTGATATGGTGGAAGAATCTAATTTAACTTGAGCTAAGGGCAAGTTATTAAGGAATTGCTTAATTGGAAAAATAGTATATAATGCTAGGGGGAATGGGAAAAAAATGAAAAATAATTTGTCTGCAAAATTTAACTTAAAGAGTTTATACAATCATTACTTTCTTGCTCAAGTTTTTGAACATTCGAAAAACTGCTGTCATCTAACTATTAATTGCATAGGCACATAAAATGCACTAGCAGAGACATACTATTTAGATGCATGCCCCTTACATGTACATCTTTGTTCCTTCCAGGGGTAAGCATTTCCCTGCTTGCATTCCAAATTTGCCCCACGCACTAGTTGCCTCTATTGTGCACATGCATAGATGCGCCTCTTACAGGGCGTAGATCTTTTCTCCTCCCAAGGATAATCCTTTCCTTCCTTCCATGGTTCCACCTGCAAATTTGCCCCAAAACTACTTGCCTGTTCATCTTTCAAACCATGTGCAGTGAATATAATACTCTTTCAGGTTATATAACCAAGTCTGATTTTATTTTTTTATTTTTTTTTGTTAACATGTTGCTCTAAATTGAAGGTTCCTATACATTCAATGAAACCATAGAATAACCCATGATGTTTGACTGTCTCATAATCTTATCAGGCTCGCTTTGTCCATCCTTAGCTGTTGGAAAGATCTTTGGATGAAACAACTGTTTGACAGAACTAAATAGACATACAAAATGGACTTCTCATATCATATTCTTTATTGGTCATTATTCTATTTTCTTTGTCAAATATGGAGTTACTCCATGTGAATAAACACACAGACATACAGTTTACCGGCTGGTACTTTTCTTTCTCCACCTGATGAAAATATATGATCCTTCTGATAAAAGGTAGATCCACCTAAGCTGAAATTTTTGTGGCTATATTGTTATTTCTCAAAACATGCAATCTACAGTTTTTTGCTTCACCTACCCCTTTATTAGACAGTAAATTCAAAGAAATCAAATTGGCATCTTTATGCAGATTAGTATGTGTTATATGACGATCCTATCTTTGGTGCAGTACAGGATGGAAAGTTGAGGGTTTTCAAATGGCCTAGCATGGAAATTATTCTTGAGAAAGCTAATGCTCATGCCTCTGTGAAGGACTTAGATTTCAGGTTCACAGTGAAACACTAAACTACTCTGGGCTCTTTGACTTTCAATGTTAAAAAGGATTCTTCATTTGTAATGTTCTTTTGCTGACAATGGGGTTTGGCCATGTCATGCAGCCTTGACGGGAAGTTTCTTGTCTCAGTAGGAAGTGGTGGCCCCGGTAGGGTTTGGGATATGACATCCTCAACACCCATAGCTTCATTGTCCAAGGAAAATGTGAGCAATGATTTATACTTATCAAAAGAAAAAAAAAAGAAAAAGAAAACGTGAGCAATAATTTGTACTTAATATAACTAAGGAACTAACTTTTATACAAAATTTTGGGGAAGTGGGAGAATCAGTAACTTTGTATGTCCAAGCTGTTTCTTACAGTTCACAAAATTTTTGATCAGTGGTTAGTGAAGTTCTTAATATGCTTTGCATGATACGTCCAAACATTTGATCCTCTAGATGATGGAATGGAGATTGGATTAATACAACCATCTGACTTACCTATCATTAACAAACAAACACCAAACACACACACACCCCCCCCCCCCCCCCCCCCCCCCCCCCCCCCCCCCCCCACACACAAAACAAAACACACACACACACACACACCCCCAAAAAAAAAAAAATGCAGATGATTAACCAGAAACTCTTTGCGGGACTTTTAGATGATTGCCTTAAATAGTGGCTCTGTGCTTTGCAGAAATGGAAATCTTTCTTTCTGATTTTTTCCTGCCAACTAAGTTTCTCTTTCTTTCTCATGGTTGTGATGTTGTGCAACTAACTTGATATGTTTGTCATGACCAGGATGAGGTTTTTGTCTTCTGCAGATTCTCACAAAATAGTGACAACAATACAGTTTTATATATCACGGCCATGCAAGGTACATATTTAGTATCAGATGCCTTTCTCCTTTTTCTATCTAAAGAAAGTTACTTCCTATAAAACTGTTTTATGAACTAAGAATCATGAATCACCTTCTGCTTACGTAGGTCAAGGTGGAAGTATAGTGAAATTCGACACTTCTTCATGGAAGAGGGTGAGCTCAAAGCACATAGTTCGAGATCCAATTTGTGCTTTCAATGTTTCGGCTGACGGAAAGCTCCTTTCAATGTAAGAATTCTTCAATAAATTTGTTTGAGATTCTTAAGACATGGATTTCCATCCTTCCTTTAAGATAGCATGGATGTGGTACCAAGAATTGGGGAATGACATCACTTTTTTGACCTGATTAAGTATTTAATCTAATTAAAAGCGCCGGAAGCGAAATAACAATCGTACTTCATAACAATATCCTAGTTTGGAGAGAGTCGTGGTAAAAATTAAGAGTATGTTGGGTGGCAGTTCACCCTTTACTATCTTCTTGAAGATATAAGAGGCACTTTGGTCAAAATTTGAGGAATAAACAAAGAGAAATGTTTGTGATGTCGAAATAATGAGTCATTTTTCACTATATATATTGGAAAAGGATGGTGAACAAAAAGTCCTCATATCTATTTTAAAAAAATAACTCTATTCCAAAATAAAGTAAAAGTTGTAGGCTTTACAGTTCCCAAAATTAAAAAGACTGAAGGAGGGGGGATTAACAGGGTATAACTCTATATTGTTTTGTTTTTAATCATTTGGCTCTCGTATTATTTTCTTCAAACTTGTAACATGTTTCATGTGCGTTTTAAGCGATGAACATGCCAAGTGTTCGAAGCATAGCTGGTTTAAAAAAATAAAATAGTAGGACACATTTGAATGTATGTAAGATGTGTCAGAGACTGTATAGCGAGTGTCGATATTTGATGTGTGTCCAACGCGCACACAGCACTTTCTCAGAAGTGCTGGTGCTGTTTAGGGAAATTTTTTTGTAATTGCCATGATTTTAAGTCAGGCCAATAGGAGCTATGTATAACAAAAATTTTAAGCTTAGTAGTGTCTTATTTTATGATTTTTGTTGAGCTGGCATGTTCTTAATCCATATCGGAAATTTTTATAGGTTAAGGGTATTTTGGTAATTTTGGGTTTGCACCTTTGCTGGACTTGCACTTTAGGAGTTGCACGTGGGTTGTACTATAAAAATAGGGCAGCCCAGTGCACGAGTCTGCTGCCAATGCAGAGTCTAGGTTATACTATGCATTAACTTACATTATTGGGTCATTCTATATGTTTTTCATTTTGGGAAGGTAAGTTTTAAAAAAGAGTCTTAGTGTCTGAAATAAGAACCCTTACTTCGGTTTGGAGTTCTTAGAAATCTATAGAAAACCATGTAATGTTTCTAATACAATTGAGAATATGTCTGCAGAATTTTACATAGTTTTTGTAACTCTATTGTGAATTGCATGATGCAATTCAAATGCTATGCCTATGGAATCTAGGTCTGATGCCTAGAAGTTTCTTCTTCTTCTTCTTCTTCTTCTTCTTCTTCTTCTTCACAAAACTCTTGATTTTGAGCTTCATGGCTTTCAGCATGGAGCTGTTAGTGACAGGAGGCTTTGTCTTCTTTGAAATATCATGGCTTTCAGCATGGAGCTGTTAGTGACAGGAAGCTTTGTCTTCTTAGAAATATCTTAATGTAATTTCTAGTAACTGCCATCTTTATCCCAAGATTAGATTATTAGTCGTAGTCCTAGACTGTCCTAGTATGAATAATAATAGTAGTAACAACATATGCTACTAGTGAGCCTGTGCCATTGGTCTCCTCCGTTCAAGAGAAAGACTAAAGAAAAATTTGACCCACTTGATTATCGCAGGGATTACTTTACAATTACCACCTATATCAGTCAAAATTTTATCATGCATTTTCATGAGTGTTCTGAATGTAATATCTGTTTTTGATTGATCAACATGCAGAGGAACAATTCAAGGGGACATTTTAATTGTAAATTCCACCAGTATGAGTGTGCAGAACATGGTTAGAAAAGCACACCTTGGCCTTGTAACAGCATTGATGTTCTCCCAAGATTCAAGGTTTTAATAAAACTAGTTGATTTTATTTCCCTCCATAAATCAATGCTTGTGCAATAGTGTGGCTGTGCTGTCTGGGAAATGCTGTTAATAGTGAAGCATGTGGCTTTTAAATGCAGGGCTTTGGTTTCAGCATCTTTGGATTCAAGTGCGAGGGTGACGCCAATCAAGGACGAGAAGAAAAATGGTATGTTTCTCCTTTAATTTCCCAATATTGGAAAAAGAAACATGACTGAATATTATCCCCCATCAGCTTGGTAAAAACATGACATGTTTGTACTTTAATGTCCTGATGGTGTAGAAAAAGTATGAGTGAATGCTGTTCCTGATCAGGCTGGAAATCATTTGCCTGGGTTTACAGCTTAGCAAACCAGCCACAGGCTACAACTGCTCTAGGCTATGGTTTGTGGTCCATCAGTTGTGGCTGTAAGAGGACAAACCAGATATCAGCCCAAACTTGGTATTAACTGAGCATAGAAGGTAGAGGTGGCAAATGGGTAGGTTTGGGTCAAGTCAAAACAGGTCAGTCTCACAGATTAGAAGCGACCCAAACCCGGCCAATTTGTGAGCGAGTTCTATTCAGGTGGGGTCAAGGCTGGTCAGGTTGTACATGGGCAGCTGAACTTTTTATTTCACTGACTTCTAGTCATATTTACTTTATGTATACAGTTCCAGCTAACATTTGTAATACACTTGTGCACAGAAAAAATTAAAATGGATCAGGTCAACATAATTTGTGTTGGGTCAACCCAACTCTGACATAGTTTACATAGGCATATGCTATTATATTTATACAATCGATTCAAGAAGAAAAACAGCATACATTCCAACAAGAAGATCCAACAAAAACCTACTAAAATAGCTCTCTTTCTCAATGATCAGAACTCGTATTCAAGTATAAAAAGGGATCAAAAGAAAAAGGAAAAAGCATCCAATGAGAACAACTTAAGGATGAAGAGATGGAAACCACTTGAATTTTATCACATAGGCTCACAATAAAGAGAGAAAATAAAGATAAAACAAATAGAGAGGGAAGAAATGGAGGGGGAGAGATAGAGAGTAATAGCAAATCTAGGATTAATGAAAAACTATTGTATCTTTACATACCTTGCTTCGACATCTTCTACAAATGGAATTAAAATAGTCCTAGAGAGGAGAGGAGAAGAGCAAAATGATCAGAGAGAGAGAATGAAAGAGGTGGCCGACTTGTGTTCTTTCTTTTCTTTCAAGTTTGCATGTTTGATCGTTTGAGTAGTGTTGGGGTTAAATAAATGTTAGTTGACAAATGTCATGATATACTATTCTATGGCTTAGTGGGTGGCATACTGGCATGCCTACTTACCATGTTACAGGTGGTGGGTTCAACTCACGTGTAGGTGTTTTGTATTTAGTTTACAAATCCAACCAACGAATACCCAGCTACAACTCGTGCTAACCTGTTTAGAAGTGGTTGAGACTGACTATTTCGGTTGCCTATGTAGCATAGACGTGGCATACCAGATATGGACACAACAAGATACAGACATGCCAACATGGTAAATTTTAGAATTAGGACTTGGCACGGCAAGGATATGACTGCATATTCATATATTTATGTAACTGCGTATCTTTCATACATAATATATAACAAAAATATGTAATCTTATTTGTTATACACATATTTCTACTTAAAATTGCAAATTGTGGAAAATAGTGCTTCACGAATATTATGCATATGATGCATACTGTTATTGCTTCTTCTTTTACTAGATTCTCTTTTTAAATCTTTGTGGTATTTTTTCATATGTTAGAAGTTGTCAATTACATACTCGTCATACATATTAACTACATACCTAAATAAAAAATGTTGGTCATGCATATCATGTATTCATTTTACGAGATTCACATCAGGGTTGCATAAGTTGCGTTCCGAGAATGCCTAACATTACCACTATTAGTAGATTCACCACATGATTGTGTTCCAGAGGGAGTGTCTCTAAAATTGTCCACTAAGTGTTGTCTTAGTGTCTGAAATTGAAATTAGGACACTTTGAAGAAGTATCATTCCTAAGAAGGGTGGGGCATTAGAGTTAAGGGATTTTCAGCCCATTAGTTTTGATGGGTTGCATGTCCAAACTGATATCTAAGACTTCGGTTTTAAGATTGAGGGTATTAAATGGGGTCATTTATGGCTCTCAAAATGCCTTTGTGGGAGTTCTTGATGCTGTGTTTGTGCCTAATGAGCGTGTGGAGTCTAATGTTCTATTATGAGGTTTCTACTAAGCTCATGAAAATATTATGAAAAGGATCTTTTTTTTCTTTTTTCTTTTGGTGCAGGATTGAGCTTGTGGGTCATTATGTTCATCATTTTGCTTGCAATAGCGGTGTATTATGTGAAGACTGAAAGTATTCTGAGGTATCCGAGTTTACCTTAAAAATGTGAAAAGTGTACATTTGGTATGGTGAACAAGTTTGACTTTACCGAGTAAATGCCGAATGGTATGACAGATTAGTGTTCAAATACGAATAGGGAGGATTGTAGCAGAGGCAAAGCAGTGAGGTCTGTCTTATTGGGCTGGGTTCATTCAAAGCTCATAATAATGCAACGGTTCAGTACCTAAAAAATTCGTGGCTACAAGCCCCATCTCAACTCATAGCATTGTGGTGGTCAAACAGATCATTGCTGTGTTCATTTTTTGTATTTTGTATAGACTTGCATCTCTCGATTGAAGCTTTTCTTGGTTGCACAATTTCTGTGGAAAATTTGCTGCTTGTTTATGACATTGTATGTTTTCTATTATAATGGTTCAATTTTCTCCCTTCAATTCCTTTTCCAGGTTATCCAACAAGGCAACATCTAAGTTGGCATAGATTATACCGTTAGACCCCTTAGTGGTAATGCATGCAGCATTTCAGAATCTATGCAATCAAGTTAATTCAGTATTGAGCAAGTTTCTTTTTTGAAAAACAAAAATTGGAAATGGAAGATAATTTTACGAGTTGCAAGTGAACTATGCATTTCAGTGTTTAGGTTTTTAGTTGATCCATCAGTTGCTACCCACAGTAATTTTCCCATGACAGCAATTCTCGTTTGCTCCTTTCCAGCAGGCACTGCCGTTGGGCTGGTAATTTTATGCTACTTGTTTTGAGTGAAAATCAGGGAAGCTTACCTGTTGTTCAAAGTGGATACGTAATCCCATTTGATTTGGGCTCAATCGCAAATGAACCATTTGCAAAACGAACCGTTTACAAAATGAACGAGGTGAAGTAAAATAGTAAAATTGCTCCTATGAAGGCATTTCGGCATAGAAGGGCAAAATTATTTTTTTGCCTATTTTAAATAAATGGTTATGAATTTTAATGAATTTTAGTTAAGCCTGAACGTAAATTTTAACAATACTCGTCCATTTTGCGCTTAAAAGTCTGTTTGGTATTAATTTTTCGTTTAACTTTTTTTAAGCTTATAAGTAAAAGAGTCAAATTTTAATAGCTTTTTTATTTATACTTTTTGCGTACTTTAACTAAGGTAAAGTCAAAAAAGTTAAAAAGTTAAAAAAACTTTGACTTTTTTGTTTGTAAAGTTAAAAAAAACTTATCAAAAAAGTTATACCAAACATGTCCTAAGTCCAAATCACAGGGGCCGTGATGTAATTACTCTATAATTTTTATAGTTTCTGGAAAAGAATAAAAATAACCATCTTTATCATAAAAAAATTTCCCTCATCCAACAAACAATCAAATCAATAATTCCATCAATGAACCACAGCAGCTTCTCAATCAGAAGTCACAGGAATTCTATTAGTGCAATCGAGCAGCGTAAGTTTTCTATTACAATTAGAAACTCTTTTGGGACTTCCGATTGCCATTTCAACATGAACAAGAACTTCTGTGATCTGAATGTCATCATGATTATAATCCTGCTTCTGTCATTTCTGTTCTCCCTATGTCAGCATTTATAGTCTCAACATTGAGTTCTCATTTCCTCCAAAATAAAGATATTTACAATGGGCTGCTGGAGAATGTGAAAATAAATTGAACTGCGAGATGTACATCAATTGCCTGGTAAGACAGAATGAAGCCAGGGTTGGTTAGCCTCAAAACTTGCACAAGTTACTTTGGACAACTCCGGAAGGAGGTTAAGGAGTTCCAATGGGACAATGTACTAAGGATTTTTTTTTTTTTTTTTGGCTGTTTCTTTTGTAATGCACTTCTCATCATGATCAGAATTCCCGAGTAAATTCACTGAAATAAAGCATCAATTGCGTTTTCTTTGATACAGGGAATAACCAACGAGGGCAGACATAAAAAATGTCCATAGCACCTGCAAACAATGATCACATAAGTCAATTACCAAGAAATGATGTAATAGACAAAGATAATGGAGCAACTCAAGCGAAACAATATCGTAGGAAAGGATGTAGGAATTACAGTATTAATTGTATGCCACCGTTCCAGTCTCTTGATCCTCGACTGCATATCTTCAATCACGCCATCTAATGGAGAAACTTCCCTACTTGGTGAGGATTCCGAAGCTGAACTACTGCCTTGTTTCTCCATGGCAATAGTACACTGGGACATCAGAAAATGCAATAGTCAACAGATAAGAATAAAAACCCATGATTGAAATTTTGCCCTTCTATGAATGCAAACATAAAAGCACAGAGTACTGGTCCTTTTGGGGTTTCATAAATGTGAAGATCCAGAGGTTGGAAGCTTCAAGTAACTTGGAGAGGAAAGATCATGTTAGGAAGGTTTTCATGAAAAGCTTAAGATCAAGGGGTACTCATAGTAATGCAACACATTATGCTTACTTAACTATTGTCGTCAACAAATTTCCATCTTGCATAAAAGTTGGGTATGTCTGACAGTCAAAAGATGAGGACATGAGGCACTTTGATGCTTAAAACACTCTCTCTCTCTCTCTCTCCATATAGCTTGACAGTATCTACGAACAACCATCAAAGTTTCTTGCATTGCTCTGTTACATATATTACAGGTAAATTTCTCCATTCTAACGTTTTCAATTTACACTCTATTGTTCATAATAGTAATAAAAGGTATGTGCAATATGCAGATAACTTGCTTCCAGTACACTTGTACTTCCTTTCTTAAAGATTCATACAAATAATTCATCCTAGCCTAAAATATGGTAGTCAAAAAATCTAGTATCTAGAGAATCACTGGCACACAACTCAAACCCCCAGATCATGCAACATAGATAAGCACTCTGCTCCATTAGGTCTATGTACTGACGTCATGAACCTGCTCCTTTATTGCTTACAGCACTTTGTTTAATGAGTTTATGGCCAAGATAATATTATATTTTAAAATATTCCAAATTTGTTTTTTTACAAAATTACTTCTCAATCTAATAACCCTTATGCCATGTCAGTTGCCAGTTGCCACATTGTAGAAGAATGCTCCAACAACACAATCTAATGCTTTTATGCTTTTCCCTCTACTTTCTCTTTCCAATTCACCCTCTCTCTACCTCTCTCTTCCAGAAGAAGGGACCATACTGTTCTACGACCTCCTCAGTTCTGGCAACTTACATGATCACGTCAACTGGACACTAATCCTATCAAACTTAAAAGTGCCTCGATGCTGGAGATCTGTTGTAGAAATTGGACATTATGGTTAAAGGGTAATAGTTCACGAAGTTTGATGAATCAATCTGATATGGGGATTGCCCATTCATTGCCTGATCTTACACTTATCTGGGTACCATTTATGTATTGCAACCATTTGCCGTGGACTACAAGTTCATGGTCCTTGAGAGAACCAGTATAATGAACCAAAGACTCAACATCTCATAAGATAGAACTAAAAACATTGAAATATTCCATTATTATTTCTGACCTGTCAACAACTCTAGATTCATTCACTCAAGTACTCAAATTAAAATTGGCTAATTCACCACTAATCATCAGTCTAGTAATAGAAATTGTGTGCGTTGGGGGGGGGGAGGGGAGGGGGAGGGAGGGGGAGAGAGGGAGAGAGAGATGGGGGGGGGGGGGGGGGGAGGGAGAGGGGGGGGGGGGGGTGGGGGGGTGGGGGAAGAACAAAATTTCCATTGAAATGGTCGAAACATTTCTGTTTCCAAAGAGACCGAAATAAAACATTAGTGGAATAAGGAAACTTTATTGTTTCTATCAAAACACACTGGAACATAGAAAAATGCATCACAACAAAATGCTAATACAAAAACAAGTAGTTGTATCAACACGAATTTAAAACTTTCGTAAATGTTGTACAATTTTTACTGAGAAAAATACAAAAGATTGTATTTTACTATATTAATATCTGTTAGTTCTGAAATGTTTCCGAAACAACTCCAAACATTTTCGAAATGTTTCCGTTTCCAAGCCAACCAAAACGACCTATCGAAACGAAATTTTGATCGTTGTTTTTTTTTTTGTTTTTGTGTTGGGCGCCCCGGGGGGGGGGGGGGGGGGGACACAGAAACAAGAAGAAATATTTCAGCTAAGAACATCATGAAATCACCTTTCAGGGCACTCACAACTTATGATGTCAAACAATATTTTAGGATAAAAATGGTGTGCAAGAAACAAAAGCAATCTGGTCCAACCAACTGTCAAGAGAGACTCGATTGTTAGTATATCCGTATTCTATATTCTATCGAACTCCCATTTTGTAGCTGCTGCGCAGCTCCTTATTTATGTAGGAGCTATAAACGTTTTAATCATATTTGCTGTGATGTTCATGAATGGTTCAGAATACTCCAAAGATTTTCATCTTTGGACTGTTGGAGATGGAATTACTTCCATAGTTTGTACAAGTATTTTTGTTTCACTAATTACTACTATTCTAGATACGTCATGGTACGGGATTATTTGGGCTACAAGATCAAACCAGATTCTAGAACAAGATTTGATAAGTAATAGTCAACAGTTGAGTATCAGTTTTCCGTTAGCATGAGGATATTTAAGGAGTGCAAAGCTGCTGGCCCCTACAATTTCAGCCCCACTTTGAACCAGAGGACAATTTGTTTTTCTTGTCTAGAAACAGTAATAGAGATAGAACAGAGGATAGAACTTTTGTTTGTATTGGCTCACTAGAAGAGGAGATGGATGGTGGACGTATTCTTTGGCTCGGGAGTGGGAATGCATTTTTAGGTAGTGGGTTTTGCAGTTGTTTGTGGTCATTGATGAATCAGGTAAAGCTTCAGGGCAAGGATGTCAAAATCGGAATTCTACATTGGATCGTTTGAGGGGTTTACAGGATTGAATCATAGAATCGGATCGAGAATTGTAAGATCCTACAACAAAGGAGAAACAATGCATGATAATTTCTGCAGGAATAATATTTATTAAAAGAAGGCACAACATAAGCCAAAGTTATGCAAAAACAATAATAATAATAATAATAATGTTGAATTTTGTTCCTAAATAATGCAAAAAAAAATGTTGAAAATATAATGAAACACACAAATATATAACATTATAAAAGAAACGAAGAACTATGTATTGCACAAAGCATACATGAAAAAAGAAAAAAATGTTGAATAAGAGTTTTGTAGTTTAATAAACGATTATGATTATAAAAAAATAAGAACACCATGTATTTGGCAAAAGAAAAGAAACCAAAAAAAAAAAGAAAAGATTTTAAGCTATTTGATCAGCTGGATAAAATTAAGGAAAAAAATGTAGTCAAGTAATCAACTACACAATATAAGAGAGAGAGGGAGAGATGAACCATTGTTGATGAGATGCTTGAATAGCATTTATATACGTTTAGTTCTCTAGTTTTTTGGAAATGCTGCAATGTAAGAACGTCAATCGTCCTAATTTGTTTCTCCTAACATGTTCGACTCAAATTCTTATTTGATTTGAACCTAACTTAAAATGAGTAGGCCACAAATACAAAAATGACCAAAAAGAAACCGGCATATTGAGTAAAACAAAGGTGAAGAAGGGGATCAGGTAGAATCAAGATCTGGAATGAGATTCTACGATCCAATAAGATCCTACATCAAAACCATAAGATTCTACCTCCAAGCAATTTTCTATAAGATCCTGATCGATTTTTGTCAAAATGGATCGTAAGATCGTAGGATCGTAAAGTCTGGATCAGGAGTTTAACAACTACGCTTCAGGGTGGTACGATTTTGCTTCAGTTATTGGAAGTGAGGAGGTTGTTAGCAGGGAAGGCGTGTTCATTTGTAGTTGGAAGGATGATAGATAGCAACATTTTCTCGTGTGGCAACCAAGATAGCATAGAAAGCATCAATTGCAAACTAACTTTGTGCAAGTGTTAGATTGGGTTAAGAACATAAGGGTATTTTGGCCAAAGACTCACTGTTAATATTCACTCGATACTTAAGAAGTATGGACATAGATATTTGAGACAGAATGACACGACATCGACACTTTGACACAACAATTTTCAAAAAATGAAAGACATGATAAGGTGGGACACGACAAAAAGTTTTATACATCTTTTATTTGTTGTATTTTTTACCATCAATAACGAAAACTAACACTAAAGGAAATTAGAATTTCCTCTTATTTTCAAAAAAAAAAAAAAAAAAAAAAAAGGAAGGAGGACTTCAAGGGGTTATTGAGTGTTTACCCAAAATATCAGGGCCCTAAAGCATTTTTATCCAAATTATGGTGACTGCCTATGCAATTTTACCAAAATCTACACACATCAAAAGGAGTGACAATTCCCAACACTATTTGCTTGGATGGAGAAGAGAGAGATATGACTATGCTGCGAGGGATAAAAAGAAGAAAAAAGACAAAAACGAGTATTGGCTATTGCCGACTATGTTACCTGGACTTAGGTATGAGTGTCGGGTGCATGCATGTGCCCAAGAATCGGTTTCATTTAATTCTCATGTCCAAAGACACTCAGACATTGCTAAATTTGATACTTTTTTAAATAGTTCTTTTGTTTTTTAAGGCAAAATTATATTTACAAGATAAAATATAATATTTCATGTATAAAACAGAAGTCCTATGCTTAGTTCTATAGTAAACTCAATTACTTGTGCATGTATTCCATACCTTTATCGAAGTATCAAGTGTCCGACACAGGTATTTCACAAATTTTAAATAGTCCAAGTAACATAGGTTGCCGATTTGAGGGTAGGGCTTGGTTCCAACCAAAGATTAGGTGGTTCTTCTTCTTTGCTTTCAGTTCTTTGTAGCACCTCTTATTTGCTGGTCACTGAGAATTGGATGACTGCCCGACTGTCTCTTCTTCTTCGTCTATATTACATGGACCCTCCTAAAATATATGTAAGAACCTCACCAGACACTCAATACTTGGACTCCAACACTTGAGTAAGGGTATGGAAATGGATATGTGTTTGACGTGTTGTTGAACATTCACGTAACAAAAAAGCTTAATAGTTCAATTTTATCATATAAGTATGCATCAAACTGTCATATAATGCATAACCTACTATATAGAACCTTGTAAACACAATTTTACCTTTGAAAATAAATGAAGAATATTAAAAATTATAAAAAATTTGCCATATCCCCATGTCTTTGGAAATGGGGATTAGACAAATCCAACACTTAGCACATACACGCACCCAACACTTGTACCCGAGTCCATGTAACATTGTTCTCTAGTTCTCTTCTCTCTGTCAGCATTTCACAAACTAGTTGAAGCTAGGGCTCTGAATGTCCCTGCTGTATTGGAGAAGGGTCCGGAAAACAAATATAAAAAAAAATTGGGACACATCCCTAGGTGTGTCCAACATATTTCAGATGCGAATGGCATGCCTGGAGATGCGGCTGTTCTTCATAGCTGAATACCACACACATAAGATATCACAGAAAGTTATTCTCTAAGAAAAAAATAACTTCTGGTAGATGAGCAATTTGATCAGTTCAAGTGTACGTACCATCTAAGCCAGACAATTTTTCAGAAAGCATATGTCTATTAGCCTATTTATTCTATATATAAGTACCTGAGATTGTATAAATTCCACAAGTTCCTGCAATCTTGCAGCTTGCTGAGTATGAATCCCACTGGAACTCCTTTCTAGTGCTGGTAATCTTTGCAGAACTATTTGAAGGTAACTCTGACAAGGACAATACAAGAGTGAGCCATCAATTCAGGCTGCGCTAAGGCATAATGGACTTGAACACTAAATCACATGCTTGGATAATATAAGCACACAGTGAGAAAATTATATGCACAAAAGCAAAACCTTCGTAGTATATGAACCATCCAGCTTAAGTGTCGAACCAGCAGCAGTCACAGCGTCTTTATTAACCCCTTTGATCTGTAAATAAGGACTTGGTACATCTTGTAGATGATCAACCTCAATGAGAATCTGAAAGGACAATAATTTTCTAATTCAAAAGCAATTTCATACCAAAAGGTTGGAGCAGGCATACTTCAATGTCATTTAGCAAGATAATATTTACAGAGAAAAAACAACAGAACATTGAGGCCCAAAAACATCTAAGAAAAAATTGCATTAAATGAAGAAAGCAGTACCAATCAGCACTGCTGGGAGTTAAGAACGCAAAAGGGCCACTTCTTTGTTTATTTTAAAGAAACAGAGGGTTAATAAATGATCAAAATCTGAAAGATTCAAGCACAGTTACGAATAGAGTTCCACTTTGAAATGACATGAATTAAAATGGATGTCTAGAATTATTTGTATCTGTGGATGTAGCTTCTAGTCTAGAAGCTTCATACATGGATAAAAGTAAAGTTCCACTTATTCAAATGACAAGGTTAAAGCAGAAAATGGATAGTAATAATTGAAGAAAACATTCATGATATGCAGTGAAAAGACACGTAATACATCGGTAGACTAGAAAGAGTAGTTCTAAGGCAGCGTCTTCCTCTTCCCAACGAATATTGCCACCTCCAACCTGCCAAAAATCATTCAATTCTCTCGACAACAAAATACCATACTGATGTGGCTTTAAAGGAGGAGCCCAAGATCAGCCTCAGGTGTTGGGAGGTACCTGACCCTACACCCCAAGTATAAGCCAACTGACTAATCCACCCCTCATACAAGGATCAACTCATTGTTTACCAGTTTCACCTTCAAACCAGAAACCGCTTCAAAACGAAGTACACAACTCAAATACCTCAACTACTCATCGATTCCACAAAACAGACTGGTGTAAGTTGTTTAAACCACACTACAATAGCTCAAACAAACCTGTGCTTGTGTATATCTTCACTTACACAGATGCTTAACAAAAACAACATTATGGAAAGATTATTTGAACTACAAAGTTGTCCATATACCCTAACTCACTCATTGGATGCTTTTTAGTCAAGTCTTTGTGCAACAAACACCCAGAATGGGTTTTACAGAGTCAGGTACAAGTGTTGTGAGTGTGTAGGCATCTATGATCATACATGTACCCTTATTTTATTACCAATTCACATAACACTGATGATCTACTGGATGTTATGATCAGAGCACCTATCAGCAAGATGGAATCAACAAATATGTATTTAATAATCTTACTGAAATATTATTCCCCTAACAAAGCCTATTAATCCCAACAACTTAGGGTTGGCTGCACAGATTGTCTAATGTCATTTAGCTTTATCAAGAGCAATATCTTTTACTGACAAATGGTTGTAGTTCCATCCTGATAGCAAGGATTAGGTTCCTTTTGGACTACCTCATCTTTGAAGAAACCTATGTTACCTGAAATGAGTATTGTTCTGGTTTTGGAATGGGAATGTGGTACGTCACGTGCTGAAATATAGTACGATAGGGGTAGACTTGAATAAATTACAATATCAGAATTTGAGGTACTTCAAGAGCAATTTTCTTTTAACAGTTAGATATTCAATAAAATATAGTCTGGATTTTCAAATTGATCATGTAATATTACATTTCTAGGAGCATTATAATCCATTTTCTGCACATTGTTTTGCCAAAACTTCATTCTTCCTCGATTCACATTCAGTATATTTGACTTTTTTTCTCCTCAGGCAACCTTCAATAAAATAAATAGGAAAAAATTTTGGGATTGCCTTGGTCGCCAAATTTACCATTTTTGAATGAAAGTGTATCATGTTTCGGAACCTAAAATCATACACACAGTATTAGCGTTGTCTGGTAACACTGGCGGAAACCCTAAATTCAGTGAACATGTTGAAACTTTGTTAGACAAACTTCTTTTATACTGTATTCTAATTTGATGCTATCGGGAATGAACCTATCCTTTATCCCCATCTCAACATTTCCACGTACACATTTTTGTGCTTGTTTCATGACAGTCTAGAATTCTATACCGCAACCTATAGATGACCTCATAGCAAACTACCGAAGTCAATCTTTAGATGTGATTGGCACACTATGCCACTATGGAACAGAACTCTATCTTTCCCAACTCATATATTTGTGCTCTACATTTCAAGGTGAACTTCTCTTCAATCTACCTAAACTTGTGGATAAAAATCCAAGATGTTGAAAATGAGTACTCGAATATTCTTTGGCCCCAAACTATTATAACTCAATCTTTTCCAATTCGAGTTTTAATAAAGTTCTGTTTCATATGTTTTTCTTTGACATCAGCAAAACCAGAATCTTCTTCCTATAGAACAATTGCAATTACGGACAAGTAGGAACATCTTTGTACTGCATCATTGCAATTGAGTGTGGGTCAAAACACTTGTCTGAGGCACAAGTGAGCTCCAGAGAAATCTAGAGACATGCGATCGTGGTAATTGTGAAATGATCATTGCATCTAAGAAAAGGAATGGTTTCTGAATTAAGGGAGGTCTAGATGATATTCTAGGTGAGGCAATCAGTTTCCCACAGCTCAGACACAAACTCAAGAGGGGAAACAATTTGTCTTTCATGGAATCAAAGACTTCTTTGTGTTCAGCCTTTGACAAGATCTTGCAGTGGATTATGAACTATTTAATTGCAGGCAGTAAACTCATCCCAACAAATGAGCCATTTACAGATCACAATAAGGAGTGTATGCCATGCACCGACATATTAACAGTGGCATCCCCACGTCACGTACAGAATATTAAAGCACCTTTCTGAAACACCTCATGCACCATGGAAGATATCTAGCATAGTTCTTACAGGACACATAATCTGAGCACACTTGAAGCTTATGAAAATGCATGCATGGACTCATGCAGACAAGCGAATAAATAAATTTAAAGATTTCAACAACACAAAAGTAGTACAGATGTGAATAAATGGCGGATGTATGGATGCCTATATCAGAGTTTTTCATTATGCACACAACATATGGAACAATGCTCTGCAATCAAAACAATTTGTAGCAACCTGATTAATAAAGAATTTTAGTGTATTTAAGAAAAATAAGGAATACAGACAAAAGGCTCATCTTACACACGAAAAAGCTTGACCCTTGCAAGTATACTTTTCTAACTAAAACATATGCCCGTTAAAGGAATGATACCTTTCCATCTTGGTAGATATATGCAGATGCTTCAATGTAAGCCACAGCACGATACCTGAAAACACAGAAGGATAAAATATAGCATATGGAGCATTAAAATTAAATCTGCAACCTGTCAGCATCATAAAGGAGAAAGGAAATATAAGGGTCCAGAGGGAACTTGAAAGGCTTGCACAAACTGCCAGTGAAAGTGAATACTGCAAGTAAAATGAATAATTAAGAATAAAAAGCATAAAATTAAGGATTGATAAGGATTTGAGGTCTAAAGAACATTTATTGCTCTTATTCATAAGAATGGCGAGGCTAGGGAGCTTATGGATATTCGGCCTATCATTGTAGTAGGTAGTATGTACAAGCTTGTGTTAAAGGTGTCAGCTTTATGGCTAAATACGGTGATTGGTAGTGTGATTTTTGAATCTCATAAAGCCTTTGTGGGAGGTCAACAAATTTTGGATGCGCTGAGGCAATGGACCCAAGGTTGAAGAGTTGGCCTGATGTATAAGCTAGACATTGAGGAGTATAATCATGTAAGTTGGGATTCTCTTATCTACTCGTTGAAGAGGATGGGGTTTGGTGAAAAATGGAGGAATTGGATTACCTTTTTATGTATCAACTATCAGATTTTCAGTTATGATGAATGGCTCTGGGACAGGTCTTTTTAGCCGTTCTAGGGGATTAAGACAAGGGGATCCATTATGCCCTTATTTATTTACTATTGTGATAAAAGCTTTGAGCAAAATGATGAAGAGACCTGTTGATGGGGGAATGATTGGAGGAGACTTGGGGATGATGCGGTTTCTATTACTTGTTTTCTTTTTGCTGACGAGAATCATTTTCTGTGAAGCTAATTAGGAGCAGCTTAGATACCTTGGATGTGTTTTTATTTGTTTTGAGGCTGTTTCAGGATTGAAAGTGAATGCGCGCAAGAGTGAATTGATTCCAGTGAGTGGTGTTGTGAATTTAGGGGTCTTAAAGACAGCCTGGGGTTTGAGGTGGGAGCTCTTCCTTCTGTTTATTCGGGGCTTTCCTATTGATTCTTCTTTTAAAGAAAAGGTGGTTTGGAATGGTATTGTAGAGCATCCTGAAAGGAGATTTGATTCTTGAAAAAAGAAGTATCCTTCAAAAGGGCAATCTGAATTTGATAAAGAGCAGTGTGTCTAGTTTACCAGCATACTTTATGTTTGTGTTCACTACTCAGATGTCGATGCCAGATAGATTAGAGAAGTTGCAGAGTAGTATCTTCTGTAATTGCGACTTTTTTTATCAACCTCTTTTTTGTAACTGATTGTGGAGATTTGTGATGGAGGATGGGCATCTTTGGAAACTTGTGATACAAATGAAATATGGTTTGATTGGTGGTGGGTGGACTTCAAAATCAGAATATACCTATGGAGTTAATCTATGGAAGAGGATTTGGAATTGCTGGGATGATTCTTTCAAATTATCAGTTTGTTATATTGAAGGGGGTAGAAGAGTTAAGTTTTTGACATGATCTTTAGTGCAATGTTGTTTTGCTTTCAGTGTCATTTCTGAAGTTCTTTGCTATTGCAATAGATACGAATGCTAGCATGGGGAACCTCCTTCTATTAGGGGGATTTAGGCTTGGGAATTTGAGGATAAGGCTAAATTTTTTATTCTTTTTTAAATTGCAGATTCCCCGAAGGGGAGTAGGACCATATGATTTGAGAAGGCAATAACGGGAGGTTTTCTGTTCGATCCTGCTATACTTTTGTTTGCAATGGATCTAATATATCTTTACCATGGCAAGCTATTTCGAAGTCAAGTTCTCCAGCTAAATTGTTTTTTTTTTGTGTGTGGACAACAACTTTAGATGCCATTCTTACTATTGATAATTTGGGGAATAGGGATCAGATGCTTCATAATTGGTGTTACACGTGTTGGAGAGTTGAGGAGAGTGTAGATCATGTGCGTATTTATCGTGATGTGGCATGGCTGCTTTGGACCATTTTATTTTCAGTTTTGAATCACTTGTGTTATGTTGCCCTCAATTGTTTCTCTATATGAGTCTTGGTCAAGAGGATCCAGAGATCGATTAAGGAAGAAGGCTCGGAAGTTAGCTCCCTTGTGTGTGATGTAATGCATTTGGAGAGCAAAATAGAAGAAATTTTAAGAAAGTCATTTTAGGAGTTCATAGATGTGAAGTTATGTAATTGGCTATATTTCGTGACAAGTCATGTTTGATGTAATTTGGGATATTGGGATATCAATCACAAGCATTCGGAATGGTTTTGAAACTTATTAATGCAAGCTCATGCTAAGAGAGACTTGCAAAATCTGGGGATTGAACTCGCAGGATCCACAAGATTTAGCTGCATGAAATGTGAATTCTCGGGATTTGCGCCGTTACGGTTTTTGCGCCTATTTAAGACCCAGCACACTTTCACAGACCTAATCTGAGCCGCCACAATTAAAAACACTTTGAAAGAAGTTTATTCCACCTTCCAAAAGCTTAGAAACGTGTCTTAACAACAATCTTCTTCAACCCAATTGAAGAGATCGATAGTCTTGAAAGAGTTCAAGGCAATAAATTCGTTCTAAGAGGATCTGAACGGTGGTCAAGCACGGAGGCAATGAATCCTGGATACGAGTAAGATCTAGACAATCATTAGATCAAAGAGTTGATAGGTTTTAATTTTAAAGAGTCTTGTAACCGTCTGAACTACAAGTTATAGTGCATAATCTTTGTCCGGCAAACGAAACACGTGGTTTTCCTCACATTTAAGGGTTTCCATAGCAAAAGGCTGGTGTGTTCTTGATTGAATGGTTTGTTCTCTATTTTGTTGTCTTGAATTGTACAATATTGCTCATAGCCATTACATCTTGACCTAATATTGTAGAGTTTAGTCACTTGAACAAAACATAGACAAAGGCTAGGTTTATCAATTGACTTAAGGCCATTTTATTGCATACTCTCTCTTTTTGGTTTTCTGGAATTCATTTTATTCTTGTTTTGCTATGATAGATTTTACAGATCTTGATTTTGATTTTTTTTTTTTGGGGGGTGGGGGTGGTCATTTTTTGTGTACATGTGCGCAAATGTGGCTCCCCTTTTTGTAGTGAGATAGTGTCTATGTATACATCTGTGTTTAAGTGTATACATGAGTGAGCAAGAAACAACTAAACTGAAACAATGATGGAATGACAGCCATATGATAATCCATCCATCCATCTATTCATGTGTCTTACTTTCTATTTTTAATCACTTGTACATAGCACCCTTCAAATTTATATCAAGTATAATCCCAATCCCGAAGAAGCATGGATAAGGACACACCACATAGACATGCCGACACTGAAATTTTTTAAAAAATGCAAGACACTACATGGCTTGAACACTACAAAAATATATTTTTTTATATCTTTTATGTCACATGGAGGAATTTTTTGCTCCAACATAATGAAGAAATTGTAAGATAACACTAATTTAAATTAAAAACCATGTATACCATGGCTTCAAAGTCAAATTAGGATTCAAATATCCATAACTTTTATTTTACAATTGGATCCGAAGTTATTTTCTTCTGACTTGTGAAGTGTTTCAACTGTCCTAAGTGACGGAAACCACCGGCGGAAGGAAGATGGTTGAGAGGGGGCAGTTACCCCGCCAAAATCTTTGAAAATAATTACTCTAGCTTTGCTAAAAGATAGGTTACCTATTCGTTTGGAGTTGAAGTAAAAGACATAATGTAATTTCATAGGCTTACAAAAGAACAAGGAAACATCTTAATTTTGGAAAAAATCACAATTTTTATCATTTGTTAAAAATCCTAAGTTGTTTGCCAGCCAAATTCTAAAATCTCTTAAAAGATCTCTCTGAAATCTCTCCCTCTCTTATATGGTTTCCATAAAAATCATAGAAACTTCCAACAATAGAATGACTAGGATTATACATACAATTCAAAGAGGAAAAAAACACAGATGCATGAGGAGGAGAAAGAAAGAAAAACTATGCTTTATCTTTGATTAATCCAATAGCAAAAAATATGAAATGGAAAACAAAATAGCTATAGAAAAACATCAAATTATCATTTAGCAGTAATCAAGTCATCCGAACTGTATAAGAGTTCTTAAGGAAAATTTTTCAAATTTTCACTCAATATTTTTTAATTTCATTCATAATCCATATTAGTACTAGCTCTTGATTGCCCCACCTCAAGAAAAGTTCTGGCTCTGCTATTGATGGACACGCTTATACAAGTAACGGACATGTTTGGACACATCTCTACATGTAGGAGACTATCCAAAGACACAAATATGGACACGGCACCTTTTTAGAAGTAGTCGTGCTTCTTAGCCCAATTCCAAAAAGGTTATTCAAATGGGACAAAGCGTATTTTTGTAAACCTACTATTCAAAAGGCTTCTCCTAAACTGTGCGCATGGTCAGCCGTGCCACAAAAAATGCGACAGAGGGACTAATGCCTTAACAAAGAAAGGCTTTGTCCTTGGTACTTGTGAAACTTGCTAATGAATACAAAACTGCACTCTTTTAGAAGGGTCCACATGAGTGTCCATCCATCAACAAAGTGTCCAACCATCAATGGAAAGAAGTGTCCCACATATCGTAGATTGTTTGCAACTTTCCTGACCATTTCAAACCTAGAAATTAAAGAATATTGCCACTCGAAAACAACGTTATGTACCCTAAATATCCTCTGTAAATGTGGAAAGCCCTTTTTACGAGGTGAGCTTCAATAAAATTCTTCCCAAAATTTCTAGTGTATTACAAGAGAAACTTGTTGAACCAATTTATGAAGGGAACACACTACCACCATAATAAAATTCCTGCCTAGATAGATAGTATATTAATATCCCCCCCCCCCCCCCCCCCCCCCCCCCCCCCCCGGCCGAAAAAAAAAAAAAAAGGTAATAATAACTAGAAACAATAAAATCAGTCTTCAAAGCTTGAATATGAGGCTTACCCAAGATTAAGAAGGCCAGCCACTGTACTGATGCTGATATCAAAATCCACTTTTGGTTGAATAATAAAATTCCCTTCTCTTATAGGCTGGTAAACATTTCATATATCAACAAGAGCCAAGCATTCAAATGTTCAAAAAACATAAAGACGTGCACTACATAAACTGGAAAAAAATAAATTGCACCACAAACCTCCCGTATGAGCAATGCAAATCTTCCCTCACATATTCTAACTCTTATGCAATCACTCTCTGATAACTGACCATTAGCAGGAATTCCAGGAAGCCTAAAGTATATATCAATAAAATTCTGAACAGAACTGCATATCTTCGCAGGGTCAAGTATTCTTAAAATGTCTTGATAAGCCACCTGTTATTGATAGAATCAGAATAGTATCTCAAGCAAGAACCAATTTGCAGGAGTTAACAATAGAAGCACTTAAAATGGACTTACTTGCTTGTTACTTTTCAACACAAACAATGAGCTCTCAGGGGAAAGCACAGGATCAAAGTCATTTCGAATTTTGAGCTGCAACAACATACAAAATAATTGCAGCATCAGACTCAAATCACAATTCGCAATCAACAGTAATGGATGAAGACAACAGGACAACAGTGTCACTGCCAAAGAATTATTCTAGTAATTAAGCAAAGATAGACAGGCACACACGTGTGCATAAGAAATTATCCATCACAATCTGCAGCGATAAGTATTTCTCAAGGTTTTATACATGTGGTGACAACGTTAACATTATCCAGGTTTAGATCTCATGATTTCATGAGTTTAACATATCATAACTTGGGCAAAATTTTGAAATTCATAGGTAGATGATCAAAAAATTGAAATGAATCTGATTCCTAAAAAAAATTCAAAATAGTCAATATCAAAACGCCATGGCACCTTTTAGAAAATTTCACAGCATAAAAACATGAAGAAGAATAAAAAATCATTCTCAGATATGTTCAAAAATGATACTAATAAGCATCAGATGTTCGAATCATGATGAACAAGATGTGGTTCAATGTGCTGCTGGAACATTGGAAACACGGTCGTCATAATTTCATTTTGGGACATAAAGCATCCAACTCTATTTTTGTCCCTTTGAACTCGAGAAATTAGATGCGAATGAACGCCTCCAACCTGTTTTCAAACAAACAGTTACCTCATACCAAGTATTTCTACTTATATGAAAGAAATAGACACAGATCTCGGGAAACAAGAAAGTCGTTTAACAGAATATAGAATATAAATCGTCATGAATGAAGTGGAATCATCCTTACAACAGCAATCCACAAGTCTAGTGATTTTGTGATGTTAGGGTGCAAAGCATATACCCCTTCAAAAATGACCTGGTCAAATCAAACACAGAATATTTTCAGGAATCAAATAATCACATACTTGAACATGTATCAGATACTTTTTTGATGATAAACTGCGAGCATTATAAGACAACAACTATCCTGCCACTCTACTACAGCCTCCGACAATTATCATCATCTTTAAGTCAATATCCTAAGAGGATTAAGCATCCGATTAAACTCAGCTCTCAATATGGTGAATCACTCAAAACATCCATACTGAACAAAGTCAAACATTGCAGAGTAAGTTGCCCTGACAGCTTTAATCCCCCCCTTTTTTTTTTTCACATTTGCATTTATGTTAAGTAATTAGGAGCAAGATACAGTGATTTGCAAAATGTACCACTCCACAATCTTCAGAAACTTCAAGTTCTTTGAAGCCAGTCCGCGTACCAGTCTCCAGATCAAATGTAGGCACTTTGGTTCTTCGAAAGTTCCGTACGTCATCAATATTCTGCAAGCATGTCACAGAAACAATACCATTAATGCAACAAACTGTTCAAATGCACTGCCTTTAACTTTTTTTCCTTTTTTTTTTGGTGGGGCAGAGGTATACAACAGACAACAAACGTGGCTAATTATACATTGAGAAATATGGTACAACATTATCTTCCTCCACATATTCAATAAATTCAACACCACATTATACAGATCATTACCCACCTGGATCTTTTAAGTGATAAGAAACCATATCCTAGTGATTGCAATCATTGTCACGAAATGGAGAGATGAATAAGATTTCCCAAAAAATTCTAAATCTGGGAAAAAGGAATTGTACAAAAAGGCAGCACTATAATCTAGTTACCAATCATGTGGTCAGAAAGTGAAATTTAATGGCAATTCACTGCTAAAACCTTTCAACTTCAGTAACATTGGAAAATCCATCAATTACTATTCGGGTCTCAACACTTCTAGCAGAAAACATAAAGAAACCATATTTTAACCAATGCCTTCATCCCTCAACGGCCTAATCTAGAGCACTAGAAATAGCATAAAGTACAACTAGAAAAAATTAGCTTAAAAGCATCTCATTTAAGCGAAAGAAACATGAAGTGTAGAGAAGGAAATAATCAAATAAACAAACAGAGGACTACAAGTTCCTATGTTCAGGCCTATGCAGAAACACATATTAAAGAGGAAAGAAATCATAGGGAAAATATGGAATGAACAAAGACCAACCACAACAGGAAAGGATCACATCAAGGAAAAGAATTGGAAGAACCAATTTATGGTACAGCTTTCTTTCCCAAATCAAGGACAATAGTAAAACACATGAGGAAAATCTCCAAAAACAACAGGTAGTGGAGGAATATGATACTGAAGTAGGAAGAAAAACTTTTGTTTGTTGGCCATGAAGTAAAGGCCATTCACCTATAGAAAGTAGGACCGTTGAAAGATCCAGATCAATTATTGAAAAACTAAACCTGTTATTTTCATCAAATTTCTGAAAGATTTATCAGTCTACCAGTTTTTATATTACTTTAAATATTCAAGCAGAATTTATAGCTATGCACAGAAAACTAAACAAAAAGTACGATATGAAAGACGGAACCACAATGTCATACCTTTGAAAGCAATGATAGATCAAGAGAGTTAAACTCATCATACTTGAAGTCCTTTACTTGCTCAGATTTGTAATAGCTTTCAAGGGAAACGACTTCACAACCAACAATATTTGCCATTTTACGTGCCAAACTAGTTTTACCAGATCCACTTGGACCTCCTACAACAACAACAAAAAGATAAGCAACACTTTTAAGAGCTCCAATAATTGAACCACAATATAAGCACATGCCAAGATAAGAAATAACTTAATTCCTTATGCTTTAGCTTTCATTCTTTTGCTAGAACTTCATTCAACCAGCACGCTATTGTGTCTTTCTTTACCATCTCCACCACTGGCCAGGACCTACAGGGGAGCGGGTGGGGGCCACAGCCCTCCAAAGTTTTGAAAATTTTACTGGTATACTATGTATTTTCAGTATTTAGGATGAGAAATAGAACATTGGCCCCTCTTAAATTCAAATAATGTTATTGTCTTTTCAAAGTTCAAAAACATTTGTTTAGATCTTACATATTTTTTAGTATCTATGATAAAAAAAAATATTATATTAGCCCAACTAACATACAAATAATTTTACCTTCTCCCCCTTCCAAAAGTTTCTCCATTTTTTTACACTCCTTTTAACATTTGTAATTGATTATATAACTCTTTATAATTTGAATTTAACCCTCTTGATTACTTTTTCTTTACCCTCCACATATTTTCATAGTTTTATATTTTCTTTACTTTTACTATTTTCTTTTTGGCAAATGGTAAGGATTTCATTCCTCTGCCTTTATATTGTCTTTACTAATTTCCTTACACTCCACATATTTTTATATCTTTTTGGGAACAAATGTAAGGATTTCATTATAAACAAACATTTTATATTATAACAGTCTAACCTAATTATATACATATATATAAAATAGTTAAAAAAATAGAGGGAAAATAGCATTATTATATATATATATTACTTTGTTATGATTTTTATTATTTTTTGTAGTTGACAGGTCCTCCACTGGATTAGCTTAACTCTGAATAGTCCATAGTCCATACCACTGTAATTTTTTCTTCTGCCACTAATCTCAACCTACATGAGTTTATGTTTTCTCCCCCTCCTCTAGCATTACCCTGAATCTCAACTGTCACATTGTTAAACCATCTTTATCCTATTTATCCTCCTTTTATCTCCCAATAGGTGCTACTACAATTGCCTCACAAATAGGTTGATTGCTAACTATATCCTCCTTTGTTTTATGTCCATCTTGAGATCTGCATTTTTGCTATACACATTTTATAAAAGTTTTTGTCTTAACACCCAAGCGTTTTATCCTATAGAGTATGGTTTTTATTACACTATTATATTATTTTCTTCTCAATTTCCTCAGTATTGTTGATGACACAATATCTCACAAATGTAGTTGATGACACAATATTCCAAAAGCATTCCTCTAATTAAACCGAACCTGCTTTAATTTAGTAACCAATATCCTTTCTCAAGTAGTGGACCTAGAGTACAGAAAGCTTCACGTGGTTTGTGTTACCTCCGGTATAACCACATATATTCATAGTTGTGCTAAAATTTACCTTCATTTTTAGTGCTATTTAGCTTAGATCCTCTCGATTCTAGGGCTTACCTCCTACCTTCCTAATTTAGCATACAACATAGTCTTTTTATAATTTTATCAGGTGAAACAATATAGCATACAATGTTTCTCTTCACTCCTTTTATATTTTCATTAGGTGAAACAATATGAATAAGTATAGCAAATGCTACTACCATAAATTAAAAGTCAAACATTCCTTATTCTTTTAATCAATCAATTCCCTAATAAGCAAAATCCTAGATAGAAAAAAACAAAATTATCTTAAATTAGACTATGCCCCCTACAGTTTGCCTTCAATAGATTTGGACTGTTAAATGTTACATCATGAGATCATCACTAGCTTTTAGGGGGTCAAGTTGACAGCATATATGATAATGATAATATAAACCAAATACAAACCCAAGCCTTTTTAGATATATCTCAACACTTCTCATGTTGAAAATCTCAACAACATAATTGTAACCTAAAAACATGAACCCGAAAGAAGCATCACAATCCCCTATTTGATCGATCTCCTTTAGTATATCAATATCATGTAGTTTCAACAATGACCAATGACTAAACCTTCCATTTTTATACAATTGTTTATGAGCAATTTAGTAAATGAAAAGAAATAGGAAAAAGTTATCCAATAAAGAAAAGTCACAAATATCATGATTAAATAAGATCATATAGAGTTTACTTTTATAGAGTCAGTCGTGTATCTGTGAATTGTCAAGGGCCTTGATCTCTTTGGATGTTCATTTGCTACATCGAACCTAACCACCAATTTAATTTGTAATATCGAAACAACATAGAGTGCTAGGCCCACTACCTAATGGACTCCAATGGGTAGATCAAATTTTGAAAATATCCACAGCTCACAATTTTTCAGCTTTCTATTGGGATCATGATTTCATGAATTGTGAAGAATGAATAGATAAGAAGCTATTAGGATTTAAAAGGTAAAAAGTGATTTCTTTGAGTATATTGTTCTCATACATAGGATAATAACTAGAACCACCAATGGTAATTGTGGGTCATGAGCTTTTCATTTAATGTTGACAAGGCAATATCAACATGGAATCTAAAAGACAAATTCTAAAACATCACCACCCATGTGATTGTATCGGCACCATAAAGGCTTATAAGACCACCATCAAATAGGACTTACTGAATGAATTGAGTTTATCAAAGGTATTGAAAATCACAATTTCAAACTTTCAATTTTGATCATAATCTGATGAACAGAAAAGAAGGAAAATTTCAAAAAATATGAAACTAAGAGAAAATTTGAGAGTATTTCATGGTTCAGAATGATCAACTCTGGTTACTTCTCAAAAAAAAAAAAGGAATGATCTACTCTGGTTGATCTTTTGCATTGTTATTTCCCAAAGTAAGAGCCATCAAATTGTAGGTCATAACCTTTTCTTTGAATGTTGAAGAGCCAAGAACACAAGTACCTATTTGGCACATTAGCACCACAAATTATCACAATCCACCAGCAAACAATTCCCCCCCTTCTTCCCCCTTTTGCGATGTAGAGAAGATTAACAGATGCAGACATAACAATCTTTAACCTTTTAAGTAGACCACAATTTGTTAAATGATGAAGAAGAATTAGAAAAGACAGGTAGGCCATCGATGATTGGAAGTGATGCAACCGTACATGATGACATGAATAACATCATCTCTTTAAACAATGAACTGATATCAGAAGAGACCAATCCGAACACACTTAAAAGTTTAGACTCCAACAGAAGCATACAATCTCACAAACTCCAAAAAGTTACAAAACAAAAAACTTATATTGCATTGTTCTTGGTTTACAATTCTGCAAGTGAATCAAAATGATTGTGATGCAAAAGAACTTTCCCAACAACATTATGTGTCTCATACCAAGAATCTGATGACATTGCCTTCACATTAAATATTCATGTTCCTTCACTTTCTGTCATCTTCACTTCATCTCATACATCAAAAAAAGAAAAAGAAAAATCATGTAACGTGTTATGAACTATCACTTCATCTCTCATATGGAAATTATATTTGATCTTTACCATTTTCCTAAGACAAAACAGCCATATAAGGAAGGTCTCCCTAGAGTCATCATTGCTTGTTGATATTACATTCACAATTGGCTCATTTATCATTCATTCATCTTCACCATGCAGAACTAAGGAACCCATCATGCTTTCAACTTATAGTAGAAGTTGCATAATCGCCCATTGTACAGTTTGAAGTTGGCTAAACTCTTAGCTTGTAGAAATATCTCCTTTTTAACTAATTCTAGGCATCAATCAGTTGGTAATGCTCTTTAATAGAACATATATGTATATACACTTACACACACTAGACGTGGGTTCATGCATCTGTAACCCAAACCTGTTGGTTATCATGAGAAATAGTGGAGTTGGGTAGTTTCCACATAATGAGGTATGTGCAAGTGGTGGCTTCTCACAGGCATATGAATTTATATTTTGTTCCTTAAATACAACTCTTGAATTAGTTGGTAGTTAAGGGCCCAAGAAGAAATACAAAATGTGATAGAGCTTCAAACACCAAATAGTGTTGGCTTTAGAATATAGCATAGATATAGATAGATAGATAGATAGATAGATAAAGATTGAAAACAGAGTTGATAACTTCAATAAAGCTCCAAACAATTGCCAATGTTGAATATTAAGCTTGGCAATTAACCCTGCTTCCTGAAAGCCAAACTAACTAGAGCTTTGGGGTGAAGCCCATATGCCATTGGGCCATCTATGTTACTTAAACTAGAAAAACATGGTTCTTGAAGAGGCAGAATCAATAAAACGCACATTTTTATGAGATATCATTCCAACAGCTTGTAAATCTTTTAAACATTATTAATTACTTTATGCACTTGGAAACTTGTCAGCTTCTTTTAAAAGTCATTTTATTGTCTACACTTGTTCACTGAGATGTTAGACTATACATGTACTCATGCCTTTGACTTATTTGATAGCATAAGAGTAGCAATTCTGCCAAAAAGCTTGTTTCAGAAAGGGTATTGTAGATGATAAGCACATTCAAACTTGTTTTCTAGAGGGGATGCAAAAGGGGGAGAGATAGAGATAGAGAGTTCTTTGCAAGTACATCTTACCAATTCCAACTATAACTGGAAGGCCTTTATTCTCCAGCAAAGCCTGAAATCAAAAACACATTCAATGGAGTTTGGATCTTACTAAAACACACACTCCCATAGAGTTGAAGCTCCAAAGTGGTAATGTCCTAAAAGCTTTTCCTCCCAACTTATCCAATAATCCTTACCTGTATTGCTTGAACAGCAAGAAGCAATCCCCTATCCAAGTCATAGGAGTCAGGCATTGGAGCAAGCTGCAGGGTATCCCTGAAAGAAGAAGGATCTGTAGTTGTTTCATGAGAGGCATCGAAACAAATGAAGAATTGATAACACACCAGTGGCATAGTTCACTTAACAATAACACTGGCAGATAAATTGTGCTTTCCACTGGTATAAAAAAAACATACCAATGACAGAGCCATCAGCAAGTGGAGGATCTGGTGACATGAAATGCCATGTCGCTACAACAGGTTCCATTTTGGATTTTGTGGGGGATCGAGTCCATGGCTGAGATGAATCTTCAACCCGGTTAACAAGATTTGGAGTAATTCGAAGAGGCTTGGGTGCAGCGACCAACCTTTCTTGATTACTAGTTGAAGATGTATTAGACAAAAGTGGTGGTGTATTAAGGCGTGGTACACCTGTAAGTGGGATTGATTAATTGAAAAGAGATAACCGAAATGTAAGACAAAGAAACCAAAACAAAATAATAGAATACAAATGGGTAAAAGCAATAATGACAAATACGTCAGTTTCCAACCTTTACATTCAAGAATCATTTCAAGATATGATTTAGTGATCCAAGGTCCATTTATACCCATCCTTGATGCTTCTTCTCCAACTGTCTACATAAGAGAAGCATAATCAACATAAAGCAAAAGTTAAGACCCAAAATTGTTTCCTGGTATAAGGAAACATCACTAACTCAAACTTCATCAACCAAAGTTTGTACTGTGCAAAGCAGAAACAAAAGACCTATAACAAAGTAACAGCGACGAGATTAGTATACATTTTAACTGCAACAATAGTAAAATTTGATGCAAGGGGGCCATATTACATAGGGACAGACGCTAGCCAAAACCTAATATACATCGTTAAACAAATGAACAAAACTATGCAACCAGAATTTGAATTGAATATGAACTGATCACATAAACTTGTTAAATAAGCACTAAGCCAACTGAAAACTTAATAATTGCATTGAGTTCCCATCTTAGAACAACTCATAAAATTAACAATGGGAAGTGCCAGCTTTGTTCGACAAATTATAGGGAATCAAGGTATTTGACAAAACGATATATAAGAAAGTAGTATTGAATAGCAACAAGCTAGGAGCTATCTGAACTTACACATGGAAAATGGAATTGGGTTGCTGTCACTGTAGGCATAGTTGAATGACAAACTAATTGAGAGACGGAAGAACAAAAAGCAGTTAAAATGGTTTGGCCATGTGAAATCAAAACCAATAAGTGCGCCACAGTAAAGATTTGACATGGTCCAAAGTGCTTGTGGAGAAGACCAAGAAGGACGTTGCATGACATAGAGAGGAAAGACATAAACAGGATTCAGGCTACCAACTAACAAAGCATTGCAGAGTTAAGTAATGATGCTGAAAAGATAGTCAAGTCACACACACCCTCCTGTTTCCAGCTTCCAGGTTTTCTAGGTAACTCCAAAATAAAAGTTGTTTAACATAATAACTCACAAATATAAGACGTCTCCTTATGTTAGAGCAGCAGTACCCACAATATGCACAGTACAAATGCGCTCACCAATATATTTTTTTACATACAAAATCATTATGTTATGTTACATTTGTACTAATTCAAAGCCATTGACTGGATAATAGAATGTGAAAACTGAAGAAACAAACAAAGTAAGTTTGGTGATGCCAAAACTCTTGAGAAAAGTTCAAGCAAGATGTAAATTATACATGCTTTTCTGATTCAAACATGATCCATGAATCAAACATGAGTCCCGTCAATGCTGAAATCATGAGTAGATTATACATACAATTTGCACACTGTAATCTTCATTCAATTCCCTGTCTCTCTCATTGTCAGCCCCATATGTCTCCCTTTACTTTCATATGCAGCAAAATGCAATTTCTCACACGACTTTATCAACAAAATTAGAGAATCAGTTTAGTAGGTACCACAACTTCCATATGCATTTGACATGACTTTTGACCAACTTTTGAAGACCCTTATGGTTTCCAACTTTATATTCTACACTGGGCGAAACAAAATGCTATGCTATTCACTTATACTTCATGCATTTTGAATTGAATTGGTGATAAAGCACTATTACCATGGAGGGGAAGCTGCATACTCAAGCTCTATCAAGTGCCAAAAGATCAAGGTAAGAAGAAGAAAAAGACAAAGACAAAAAAAGTTGGTAGCAATGATGTGGGTGGGCAAAAGTTATTGTCATGACATTACAGCCTGGCAATGACTGTAGAATTTTTCTTATCCTTGTGCTACTAATTACTACTATTTGGTTACTACTACCTTCTAGCAATAGCAATTTAAATTTATATATGCAGATAAGAAGGGCTAAATGGTTTTAAAAAATGTAAAAGAAAACAGAAGCACAGCAGGTTGTCTTATTTTTTTGATGTAAGAACATTGATATATGCCTAAATTGGGCGATATTAATGCCCATACTACATGCTCCCAAAGTATATGTACATATGCATAAATTATATGATATTAATACAAATTAATGCCTATACTACATGCTCCCAAAGTATATGTATATATGCATAAATTATATGATATCAATACATATACTATATACTGATCAGATATATCCGAACAGCTGTAACTGCCTAATGACATCTGAGGAGTAGTAAAGTAGTTCATAAAAAGAAAGAAGCTCGAGTTCGATGAACCCTATAAATATTAATGTAGCCAAACAAAGACATAAGTGTGTCAAGTGTATCACTGGATAGATACAAGAGGGAAATTAACAGCCTCTTTGGAACTTGGGGGAGGGGAGGGAAGGGAAGGGAAAGGAAAGAGAAAATGAAGGAAAAGTTTTTTCATTTCCCTGCTTGGTTTTGTAAACAAAATGAAAGGAAAGAAGAGAGAGAAAGAGGGAGAGTGACTTAAAATTTTCCCTCTTTTTTCCCTCCCCTCTCTCTCTCTTTGGTAGAATCAAACAAGGGAACCGAAAAAAGAGGAAAATTTTTAAAATCTTCCCTTCCCTTCTCTCCCCTCCCCAAAGTTCCAAACAGGCTCTAAAGAAATAAAGGAAACGATGGAAGCACAGTGAAGAAGAATGCTAAACTTTTTGGGCAACCAAGGAATTTTATGTAGGTAGAGACACAGATGGTGAATCATAGTGTGAACAACTTCTCAAAGTAGGGTTTTCTGTTGCCCACACACATTATACCTCCTTAGCCCAAGTCCTAAAGGCTACCTTGTAGGATTTTTTTTTTTATCCGACACCACTCGTAGACCAAGAAGAAAACAAAAAAATGATAAGAGCAGCTAAATGCATAAGCATTCTATTTTCTCTTCCTACCAAATAGTGCCACTACAAAAGAAGTCTTAAGAAAAAACATTTCTACATGCAAAGCACACTCATGAGAACGGTCCAACCCTTTACCTTCTACAGCATCAGTAAAACAGTAACAATTCTTCATAAGAGTCAAAGAACAATACTCATCGCTGAATCCTAAATAAAATATCTAGCAAGATATATAGAGTTCATACTTTCCTATTTGTACCCCTCAGCACCACGTATGTCTCGCCCAGAGTATCAATGGTTTCCAAGGATATTGAAACATTGCCATTGCTGACGGATGTCGATGCCCGTTTATAACTGACTACAACAGTGTATCCCAAAGCCAGCAATCCACCCAGGGTCATCCTTCCGACCTGTTCCAGTTGTTGAAGGAGAAGAAGGATCAGAAGAACCATCCAAAGTCAATGAACAGATAATCAATAAAAAAAATCACGCAACAAAGAATTTATTACATAAAATTTTCATTAGCTAAAGATGCATCTAAATAATTATAGTTCTTAATCAACTGCTGAAGCCTGAAGGGTAGGCAGAAACCCTGACCGCTAAGAAACATGGTGTCCAAGTTTCATTTAACTCTTGTCAAAATTAGAGAACTTTCATGGGCAAAACAAATAGTAAACAAGGACAACTTGTATGTTCTTTCATATATTTCGGTAATGTAAACAACCTGATAGTATTTTATTCCCAAATCTACTAGCAATATCTAATAAAAAAGCCTAGCAATGGAACATAGGAGTGCACTATGTATGACAATAACAGAAAAATGAATCATAAATCCTAAGGAAATCCTTGATTGTGCCACTTTGAAGAAAACTGATCGCACGGTGTTCTTACCAAGCTAAGTCCTTTTCAATTTCATAACAGTATTTCTTCCTGCAATGCATTGTTAAATGTGAAACATGAATATAGGGATGGCCAACTTCACAAGCTAAACATGTTCATATATGTTACAGAGTATGTGAAAAAAAAATAAGGGCACGTTTAGGTTGCATTTGGTCTCATTTTCGAAGACTACTTTCTGTTCTCGAAAACAGACAACAAATGAATAAAGCAAAAAACTCGTTTGGCAAAACTATTTTCAAGAAAATTTTCTGAAAACAGCCCAATTTTAGGAAAGTTTTAAATGGTCTTCGTAATTCTCAAAAGATCAAATTCTCAAAAACAACTACAAACAATATGAAAACAATAGTGTTTTTAAACTTCTCATCATTTTTTATTTCCAAAAACATGAAAAAATAAAATTGAAAATAAGAACAAAACAATAAGAGCAAAGCCAAACATGCCCAGAGAATTTCACATAGAGCATGCCTTCTTTTATAAACTTTTACTGTGAAATAGCATCAAGGGGGTGCCACCCATATGTAAAGAGGATCAAAACATAATGGTCGGAGAGCACACATAAAAAAGTAAAGACCGAAACGAAACAAGATGTAGCTACACTACCTACACACCTCCATATGCTCAACAAAATCTAAGAACAGGCCAAGGCAAGGGTTCACCCTACTAGACAGCCAACTATACAAAACAGACAAAAAAAATACTCTTTACATAGGACAAGACAGGGCATTTTTTTGGGATCTTATATAGGGTTTTATTTAGGTCTAAAATATTAGAAATCGTCAGAATTTCTTAGTTTCCTAATTCGAAGTTGTAGGTCTAGTAGGATTAAAAGAACTATAGAATCATATTAACACTGAATGTGATCTTTCTTTCCAGCAGAGTTAAGTTGTGAGAATGTGAGATTGTGCTTGTGTAAATTTGCCTAATTCTTCTGAACATTAAGCTCTTCTTTTCTTCTCGTCTTCTCTCTGCGCAATAGAACCAAGTTGTTTTCGGGCTCCTCTTCACAACCCCAATTTCAGCTCTTAGACCTCTCTTTTTCTTCTCATAGGTTACAATTCACAACCCCAATATCAGCCTCTAAGCTCTTCATAATCAGACCTAATAAGAAAATAAACCCTTCCCTAACCCCTTGGGCATCAATTCAACCATTAAAACCCTAATTACCTACTATCCAGATCCTCTAGTAGTCTTGAATCTGAAAATCTGGACAACAGCAACTTTTGAAATCAATCCAATTTTAGCCTCTTCCGCATAACATAGTCTCAAATGTTCTCTAACCTGCCAAATCATCTATAACCACAGATTTTGGCATGATATCTAGTGCAAATAGAGCCTTTGCTTGTGAACTTTCCTTCATTCTTTTGAATGCCCTAAGCAGGGATGGTTCAGTGGTAGAGTTAATGAGTAATAGAAGGGACAAAGTGGTTTGAAATGTTACTTTTAGGAGATCAATCCAGGATTGGAGATGGATGCAGATTTGGACTACTTTGAGATATTGCATAGGTTAGAGGTGTCTACAAGAGGTGGAGATAAGATTCCATAGGCGGGGTCCAAGCTGAAGGCATTCAAAGTTAAATCCTTTTACATAAGTTTTAGTGGGTGTTGGGATTATTAATTTTTTTCTTGGAAAGGGATGTGGCACATTGAAGTCCCTTCTAAGGTTGCTTTCGGTGGGTTGACAAATGACTATGGGAGGATTTTTATTGTGGGCAATCATGTAAGAGAACTTGTTGCATCGATGCAGAATTACTTAGCAGAAGAAGACAAGTCCCAAGCAAATAATGTCAAGTTTGTTGATTATGAGTCCCTTTTCATTCTCAATTACATTTATTTATGTCCCTGTTGGAGTTGTAGATTGTGCTGTATAATTTTTATTCTACAAATTTCCGTGTTCTCTAGTTTCCGTTTTGGCTTAGCTTCCTATTTAACGAGCTATTTCCCAAGTTGATTAAGAGTCCTTTTCTTAGGCTGCTGCAGTCCAACCTATCTAACTAAAGCTACGGCTCCTTGGTGGGAATGAAAAAGCGGTACCCCTATCACAACAAGGCAAGTTCAGTTGACGGACCACTTTTTGCCGGGAGAGGAATCGTTTTTGTAGTAAAAAAAAGCTTATGCACGTAGCTCGCTGGAAGCTAAGAGTCTTATAGCCCAAAAACGGGAATAGCGGTTTTAGTAGTTCCTTAATACCTTATTACTAATCTATTTATAGTCAAGCAAGTCTTTCACCTGGCTAACACACAAAAAATTCCGGAATTTGAGTCATAGATGGTTTCTACATTGGTTGGGGCAATCATTAGAAAGTTTCTTTGTCTCTTTAGGATTTCTAGTGTCAATATAAAAGGCCCCTTGCTATATTACGAGTTTAAAGTGGAATAAAAGTTGTTTCTTGGTTGACAATGACTGGGGAACTCTTGCAAAAAGTTTGAGTTTGGATCTAAAACAACCCTTGTGGAGTTGGGTTCTATTTCTCTTTATTTACTTCTATTCTTCATCAAATTCCCGCCAATTCAAATTTGTTTGCAGCAGCACGTTCATCATCAAAATCAAAATTTTCTGTTTGAAATCCATTATTTCAGAAACCCTAAGGCCATTTCCCTAATTTAATATATAAACCGACCACTTGTCATAATCGTACAACCCTAGAATATGAGGATACTAGGCCGTTGTGCATTCTATATGGTGTGGAGAACACATGGTATGCTCATTGACTCCTTGTGTTTGGGGTAGCACGGGTGTTCCCTAGCAAAAATAAGGAATCTATTTCATAGTTGGAGTGTTTGTGTGTGTTAGGGTGGAGGGGGAGGAGAGCTTGGATGGTGGCTCCATTGAGCTACATGTGGTGTTTGTGGATGGAATGAAACAATTGCTCCTGTGAGAATATGGGGGTTCCTATTCTTCTAAAGAGCAGAATCTTTTGTATAGTCGAGAAAAGGGAATCTCTCCCTGATCAAGGATCGAAATTTCATTTCGATGTGTTGTTTTGATTAGCACAGAAACAAAAACATTTCGGAAATTTTCGAAAATATTATGGAACATTTCAGATGTGACAAATATTAATATAGTAAAATACAACTTTTTGCATATTTGCAATAAAAATTGTACAATATTTATGAGCAATTCTATATTTATGTTAACAAAACTTATTGTTTTGGTGTATTGCTGTGTTTTGGTGCAATTCGCTATATTCCGATGTGTTTCAATGGAAACGCTAGAATTTCATTGTTCCACTAGTGTTTTGTTTCGATCTCTAAGGAAATGAAAATGTTTCGACTGTTTCAAGAGAAACAAATGAAAATTTTGTTGCTTGCCCCTGATACATTTCTTTATAAAGTTGATGCTGGCTTTTCAACCTGTCCTTGCAAAAGTAGTTGTTTAAACCCTTCTAATGACCTTAACCAACAACCAAAACCTTTTTTCTTTGGCTTATCTTCTGCTGAAGTGCACTGGATGAGACGTATCATTTAACTAGGGTGCAAGACTATAGACTTGGTGGAGGAAGATGGTGAGCAGAGAAGAATACAGATGGTGGAGAGAGGCAGAGGAGTTCAACAAACTATACCCTTGATGGGTTACAAAATAACATGGTTATGGCAGAAGTTGAAGGAAGCTTCGAGATCCAAAGATGGAGCTAGTTTCTTGGGTAGCATCAGAGGTGAAAGCAGATTAGTGGAATGGAGATGTTTACAGAACAGGGAAGGGAGATCCGTGGAGTTGGTTGCTACTTCTCCGTGGAGAAGAGAAAAGATCTATTTGCCAGAATCCGAACATGGAGATGGTTGGTAAAGTCTGGCATATGCTATGCGTGATTTTGACCCAGGAGGTGAAGGTACGAAGAATGAAATGCAGAGGAAATCATATTTACAAGAAGCGAAGATCCCGACATGGCCGCGACAAGGAACCAAGGCCTCACAACACTCCGCTGGTAGAGATTCGGATATGGAGGTTGACGTTAAATCCTGCGATGAGACACTTCGATTCTTGAATCGCTGTTTGGTGGGAGGGTTTGATGCTCCAGAAGCTGCAGTAATGGAAATCCACAAGCTGCATAACTGGGCAAGTCGAAGATGGGGAATTCAGATGGGCTGGAAGTTCTGGAATACAGCGATATGTTCTACTTATTCGCATTTCCTTCTCATCAAGAAGCCTCTAGAGTTGTATCACAAAGGTGGCATTTCGGGGATCATCTGCTTCTCCTCCACTGGTGGTCTCATATCGGATGCTGTGCTAGAACCAGTTGGAGCCCTAAATGGATGTGGGTAAGAGCTATGGGTCTCCCAGCACATTTATGGGATTCAGACATTTTTCAGTTAATTGGTGAACAGTGCAGGAGTTTTCTGGAAGTAGATGAGGACATAGAGAAGAGGAGTCATCTCCGGTGGGCTCGCATTAAGGTTAGAGGCGATGGATGGCAGATTCCGGCTAAGGTTAGTATTGGGTTGGAAGATGGAGGTATGAGATACCTATTTGGTCAGAGAAGGGAGAGAGGGTGGACAGCCAAGCAGGTTCTCCAGTGGAACAAAGCTATGAATATGCAACAGAGCGAAGGGAGGCAGTGGCGGGTGAAATCAATGGGATGCCAGTGCGTGGGGGTAGATGGTGTGATGAATATGCTACAGGGACTCGTGGATCATTTCGTCAGAAGGTTTTAAATTTGAATAATAAGTACGATACAGCTGAGGAATGGGGCAAAGATGTGGTAACAGGGAAGACACATGGTGGAGCCAAGGCAGGTCAAGCAGTCGGGCAGGGCAAAATTGTTGGGCCTATTCACTTTGGGCTGGAGTCACATGCAGCAATTTACAATGGTTTTAAAGGCCAGTGGGTTGGGCTGAAAGAAACTAAATATTTTGGAAAACAGAAGATGGGCACACACAGGTTCAGACAGAAGGGGGTGGTTTTGAGGAGCTATGCTGGGCCTGCTCTTGGGGCGAAGGGAGATTGGAGACCAGTGGGAAAACCTGTTAAGTCTTTTGGGGCTAATTCGACAGGACAAACTAGAGCCGCAGGTGGCATCAAGGGCAAGGAAGCAGAAAAAAGGGGTCTTCACGGTTAAAAACCTCAGTCTTCAGGTGGAGAAAAGGATGGCAAAAGGCGAGCAGTGTCATTCAGGTTGGGAGCAGGGTGAACAGAGCTTGAAAAACAGTGAAGGAAAGGCTGCGGTTTGCGAGGCCGCTGTTGTTCAGCACTCAGGAATAGGGTCACGATGTGGAATGGGGTTCCCTTCTAAGACTGGGTCTTCTTTTGGGGAGCTGGGTTCCTGTACAGGGGCGCGTCCGTGACTAGCCATGAATGGAATGCTATGGGTAATTCAGAAGACATGTGGGCAGTGATGCCGTTTGGGGAGATAGATAGCACTCACCATATGGGGGTGCATGACAATACTCCTATAGCCATACTTTTGCCGAATGAGGATGTTAGGATGGGGGATCAGCCCTTGTTATTGGGACAAAGTGAGTTGGGAGATATTCATGATGTAATCTCAGATTGGAAGCTCAGAAAAATTAAAGGCTTCAGTAAATATATGGGGGTTTCTACTGGGGCCTATGAACAAGAGGTAATGGAGTTATTTTCTAAGATCGAGAAGAGATGGACAAGCCACAATAAGGCTCAAGGGAGAAAGATGGGGGCAGTACGAGTACAAAAAGAGAGAGAGAAGTGGTCTATCAACTATGGAAGTTCTAAAGGGAGGAGAGGTAATACTCTATTTGGAGGGGATGGGGTTGAGGGTGGCAAGATTGAGGTGTTATCATGAAGCTGAAAATTCTGTCTTGGAATGTGAGGGATTTGAATGACCCCAAAAAAGGGAAAGTCAAAAAAAAGTGTTTTCAAAAGGTGGAAAGGGGACATTGTGTGTTTACAAGAAACTAAAATTGATAACGTCTCTGGAAGTGTTTAGAAGTCTGTGGGGAGCTAAATATGTGGAGTGGGTCAGTTTAGGAGCTAATGGTTCAGTAGGGGCAATTCTGGTGATGTGGGATTCTAGAACTTTATTGATATGTGATGTAAAGTTGGATTTGTTCTCAGTTTCATGCCTATTTAAAAACATTGGGGATGATTTTCAATGGCTCTTTTCTGGTGTCTATGGCCCTTCTGGTGACACTGATAAGAGGTTGGTTTGGGAGGAATTGTAGGGTGTCAAAGATAGTTGGAACTTCCCATGGTGTGTTGGAGGGGATTTTAATGTCATCAGATTTCCCAGTAAAAGTTTGGGGTGTGACTCTATTAATGAGTGATTTTCCTGATTTCATTGCTGGTAAGGCTTTGATTGACTTGCCGTTGGAAGGGGGCAGGTTCACTTGGTGTAATACAAGGGAGACACCTTCAATGTCCAGGATTGACAAATTGCTTGTATCCTTGGATTGGGAAGAGCACTTTCCAGATGTTTGTCAGTCTTGCTTACCTAGGCCAGTGTCGGATCACCTGCCTATTATTCTTAATTGTGGGGGTCTATCTAGCGGTCCAAGTCCATTCCAGTTTGAGAACATGCGGCTCAAGGAGGAGGGGTTCTGTGATGTGGTTAAAAATTGGTGGGATGGGTACCGGGTGGCTGGTTCTCATAGTTTTTGCCTATCCCGAAAGTTGAAACTGCTCAAGGAGAGTTTGAAAACCTGGAATAAGGAGGTTTTTGGCAGAATTGAGGTCAGAATTGCTAGTTCTTGCAGATATCAAAGTTGTGGATGAGAAAGAAGGTAGGGAGGGTCTCTCGGAAGAGAAGAAGTTAAGTAGATTGCAATGGAAGGCAGAAGTTGGGAATCTTTTGATCTCAGAAGAGATTAGCTGGAAACAGAAATCTCGCTCTTTGTGGCTTAAGGAAGGGGACATAAACACGAAATTCTTCCACAGGATGGCATATGCTCATAGGAGACACAATCATATTGGCAGGCTTATCATTGATGGGTTAGAGCATACATCAGCAGAGCAAATTTCAAATAGTATTGTGAGTTTATAAGAACTTGTTTAGAGAACCAGCTTGTCGGAGACCTTTGTTGGATGGTATGGACTTCCCTTCTATTCAGGAGGAGGATAAATGCTGGCTGGAAAGGCCATTTACAGAAGAGGAGGTGGTTGAGGTACTGCATAGCTTGAATGGGACCCGGTTGGCTCATCTTTCAAAAACAAGTCAGTGTGGGACCTGGTTATAGAAAGGTTTGAGAAAAAAATGGCAACTTAGAAGAGGCAATACTTATTAAAGGGTGGTCGTTTGACTCTTATTAAGAGCACTCTATCTAGCCTTCCGACTTACTTCTTGCCTCTCTTTATCATTCCTCTTTCGGTGGAGAGGAGACTTGAGAAGCTTATGAGAGACTTTCTTTGGGGAGGGATAGGGGAGGAGATCAAATTTCATGTGGTTAAGTCGGACACAGTCCACTTACCAAAAGAAGCAGGAGGTTTGGGTATTAAAAACTTGGAAGTGTGTAACAAAGCATTGCTGGGGAAGTGGTTGTGGAGGTTCTCTTCTCAAGATGATAGTCTCTGGAAGAAGGTGATTGTGGGTAAACTTGGGTGTTTGAGGGGGGGCTGGTCTATGGGACCTATTACTAGACCTTATGGTGTGGGAATTTGGAAAGGCATTATGAGGGGCTAGGATGATTTTCGAAACTCACATCTTTTAAGGTGGGAAATAAGCGGAGGACTAGATTTTGGTTGGACTCCTGGTGTGGGCCTCAACCGTTGAAAGAAGTTTTCCCGGAATTGTTTAGGCTAACAGGGAGGCATTAGTTACAGACTATTGGTCCCAAGTTCAAGGGAATGGCACGTGGATTCCAATTCTAAGAAGGAACTGTCAAGATTGGGAGGTGGAACCAGTGGTGAAGCTTCTTGGTTTGCTTGCTGACTTTGGCATTCATGGGGGGTCTGAAGATGTGATGGTGTGGAATGGCGCGAAGAATGGTAGGTTCTCAGTCACATCTTTTTACCGTAAAATCATGGAACAGGGTGATTCCTCGTTTCCCTAGAAAGGGATTTGGAGGTCGAAAGCCCCGTCTAAGGTCTCTTTTTTTGCCTGGTCTGTTAGTTGGGAAGCGATTCTCACAGTGGACAACTTGAGGAGAAGAGGCAAAATCATGATGGACTGGTGTTGCATGTGCAAACAAGATGGTGAATCTGTCAATCACCTTTTGTTACACTGCAAGGTTGCAGTAGATCTTTGGAGACTAATTTTATCCATTTTTGGGGTGCATTGGGTGATGCCTGGGCCAGTTAAGAAACTCTTCTTGCGCTAGTTTAGAGGATGTCCGACAGGAGGTAACAAGAAGGCCTAAAATCTGGTGCCTTTGTGTCTTTTGTGGTGTTTGTGGCGGGAGAGAAACAGACGTTCTTTTGAGGGCAAGGAGTGCCCCATTTATGTTCTGAAGGGGGTGATGCTGGTGACGCTATTCTCTTGGCTTTGAGAGGATACTCCATTCTTACTTTCTTCCTTTGTTCACTTTTTGGGAAAATGGCACATCCCTGTTGATATATAGTTTTTGGTTTAGGTTCTGGTTTTGCTATGTAAATTGGCTGTATACATCCAAGTGTACAGATGGTGCCTTTCTGGCTCTTTTAATGGAATTTTATTTATCAAAAAAATAAATAAATAAAGTTGATGCTTTAGAAGAATAAATACTAATTGAGAATTCTTCTTCTCTCAAGGTCACAAATGAAGATGCAAAGCAGAAACCAAATCCTCAAACAAGATACTGAATGAACACTACAGAGAAATTGAGTGTTGCCAAATGCACTGCGCTCTTTGGACGTGCAACGCAACAAGTCTGCATGAGTCCAAAAAATGAGCTGACACCTGTGGTCAAAATTTGGCATCAAAAGCCACAACATAGTTTATGGCACAAACAAAAAGCTTTGCGACAAAAAACATGACAAAAATGGTTTGATGAAGAAAAATTGTTGCATGATATATAGATGAAATTGTTTCCTTTTTGGAATAAAAGATGGGTGGAGAAATGTTTCAAATCTAAGACAGAATAGCAAAAGAGCAACTTAAGGTCCGATTGACCTGCTCTAATACCATGTATATATTTTAAAATACAAAATGAAAAAATAAAATAAAAGAACAACGGAGAGAGAAGACACAAAACTTATGTGATTCAGTCATAAATTCATAATAGCCTATGTCCATGAGAGGAAGTCAAAAGAACTATTTTCCGCACACTCAAATATCTAAATGGAAACAAATCATATTTACAGAATAAGAGATAGAGATGAGGTTGTTTAGATATTTCTTATCTCTTAAAAGCATATCCTAATCTACTAATCTCCAAAGATGATATTAATATTTTGTATCTTATCTCTAACCATGTAGAAATACAAAGAGGGTAATGAAGGAAGAATGTGTGTCTGTGTGTGTGTGTGTGTGTGTGTGCGCGCTAGAGAGAGAGAGAGAGAGAGAGAGAGACTAGGTTTTACGTGGTTTAGCCATAATGGGCTACCTTCACAGAAGGAGGTCACTAGCACTATTTCACTAAATACATAGATAAACAATATTTATAGAATAATAAAACAATGGACATAGAAATAAGGCCGTGTAGATGTTTCTTATCTCAAGACTATCCTACTCTGCTAATCTCCTGAATCACCTACCTACCTTGAACATTGTGAGAAGCTTAGGTAAGGAGAAGCCCAGATCTATGGTTTACTAAGTGGAAGAAAGATGTACGCTTTGTAGATAGGAGGAGGTTGGAATCTGCTCAGTTTTACAAGAGATAGGTTGCAGGAATTTTAAGAATCTTGCTTTAGGCGATAAATTGCAGGCAAAAGAAAAAAAGTGGTGACGTAGGACCAGTAGAGTACAGAGATAAGAGACAGAAAGAGAAGAAGAATAGAGAGAGAAATATAGAAAAGAAAGAGCCAGAAAGAAGAGGCAAGGAAGAAGAATAAGAATAAGAACAGAGAAGCAATCGGAGAACGAGAAGAAATCAAGGAGATGGGAGTAGAAGAACAGAACAAAACAAAAGAAGGATAAATCACAGAATAAGGGTAAAGAGGGAAGAGATGAGAGGGAGAGATATCCAATATTCTGTAATCAACTCAAGAATCTCAGAACTGATAAAACCCTTCCACAGTTGGATATATACCTATATGGCAACATCCAAGCAGGAAACAAAAACTAAAAATACAACGCAAATAAAATTCCTAAATAACTTAAACCCTAATTAAATCATATTCTAAGAAACCCTAATCCTTGGTCTTCTTCATTACCCATCAAGTGGGTTAGGGTTGATAATGAGTAGAGTTTTAGGAATAAAATGGGGTTCTACTCTCTTTGCTATGAACCGTACCTTGTCAAGAATAAACTGGATTTCATTTCATGTTCAGGTTCCTAGGATTGAATCTTTCATAGAAAAGGGGTTGGTCGTGTCAAGGCATGATTTTAAGGGTTTAAGACAGTGGTTGTTAAGGTTTGGATGCAAGTTAAATGAAGTGCAGAAGACTAAAGAAAAGTTGAAGAAGAAGAAGAAGAAGAAGAGGCAGAATAAGAACAAGAAAAAGAAGAAGGAGAATAATCTAGGAACCTCACCTACACTTCCTCTGACTTCACTCTCTAATGTTAGGTTGCATCCGACATCATAAAAGGTTCAAAAGCTACCCCTCTAATTCTCAAAGGTCTCTATTGAATTGAAAGAATACATAAATATTAACAAGCTGCTGTACTTCTCCTACTATTAGGACTAAAAGGTCCAAAATAGGAAACTTCAAAACTTCAGCTACTAAGAACATTCTAATTGTAGAACTACTTGGAGACCAAGCATTGTGACCATAATCGAACTCAAAATTTGACCCCATGAACTACCACTACAAAACTATGTCTAGCAAATCTTAAAATTACAGATATTCTTGACTCATAAAACACAATAGTAGATAATTAAACTGCGCCAACAGCAAAGTAATCTAAAATAAACATGAATTAGGCTCAAAATGTACTAAGACCTGATTAAAAAAAGGTTTCAAGTGAGCTTCATAACAAATCCCACAAGTAGCCTCTTTTCTTGTCAAAATGCTTTGGAACAAATAATTAAGGCAAACGCAGCCTCAACAAAGTTCTATGAAAGTACTAACCAAATTGGTCAACAAGCATAATGGGCAAAAAAAAAAAAGGGACTTCTAGGAGTAGTTTAAGTACAAATGGCATGGATAAACTGTTTATGTAATGGTTTCTCGTTGCATCAAGTTAGAATGAGCTACACACAACAGCAATGATTATAGACATCATCAACTTTGAAGGCACTTAACATTAAAGAAAATGACCATACATGAAAAAAGTTTTACTTTTTCACACGCAAGACTGATCTTTGTTCTCTAGTCAGGTCATAGGACTTGACAAGATTTTAAATTTGAGCTCTACTATATGTGCACAATAAATTGTAGTATGCTTTCAATTCATTTAGCAAAAATTATAGCCATAATTGAGAAAGAAATATCAGATACTATTCCATAAGCAGGAAGCACAGTTTACATTATCAAACGTATGATATTGTTGGGGTCCATCATAGGTACAAACCTACATATCAGTGGAGGCTTAAAATTCTTTCGTAACAGATGTCACGTACAATTGCAGGCACCTATCAGCCATTACGATTGCTTACACCACTGTAATGATAGTTTTGATTCATCACAATACTTTAACTTAAGAGGTACATCAGAAACATTTCCAGACCTCATTTATCTCATTTGTTAACCTATTTTCTCATAAAATTTAGGATAACCCATTTCTAGACTAGGGTTACATTTTGTAAATGTCAGATTAGCAACACAAAAATCAAGTCATTATACCAAAAAATTCTACGACTATATTTAACTTACTTTGATTTTCCATTTTAATATCAATCCTTGTGAAGTAATGAAAATTTCAATAACACAAATTATTTCCCTGCATTAGCTACTGAAAAACAGTACAAAATCCTATTCTCTTGTGACTCGGAATGAACCTTTCTCGGTGGAGGAAAGGAATAGCGATGGATTCCTATGGAGCATCCAGGAACAAGCAGATTCAATCGGACGACGAATTCTTGCGATAACAATATATAAATATAGGCCATGCATTTCCTCATTTTAAATGCATATTTTCATATTTGGTTTGACTATCGATAGCAAATCATCCCTTTTAGGCTTTAGCAAAAAAAAAAACGTATTGCAACCATTAAATATAGCAAATTGCCCTTAAAATTTGCCTATTTATTAAGTTGTAAACGCATCTAGTGAAAAGAAAGTTCACAGCTACAATAACCAATCCCTGTTACAATTCTATAGTTGTTGGGCTCAGGCTTGACATGTGACATGGGTTAAAAAAGTATAGATAGTGGCTTAGATATCCTTAATGTGGTGTACTTGGAGAGAAAGAAACTGACCGACCTTTGAAGCAAGTAGAGGCAGCTACTCATAGACTTAACCTAACCTTACTTTGGTCTATTCATCTTTTAATGAAGAAGTCCTATGACTCCTCTTTCTTTCTTCCTTTTTTATTTGTGGATTTATAGGAGAGTCAAGTTTTGAAGAGGGTCCGTAGTTTATCTTTGAGTTTTTATCCTTTTGTGTATCTCTGATGTACAGGGGTGACACCTCCTTGGCGTCTTGTTAATGCTATGGTTAAAACAAAACAAAATTCCCTGTTACAAGCATTCACCAACACTCCAGACACCATTACAGCACAAACACAGCTATTACAAATATTGGACAATGTAAAATAAACTTGTTGGTAGTAAAGCTTGCATGACAAACTGATTCCTTGAATCCCCGTGACAAGCATTCACCAACATTCCAGGCACCATTACACCACAACCACAGCTATCTCAAATATTGGTCAATGTAAATAAACTAGTTGGCAGTAAAGCTTGCATGTGGAACGTATTCATTTTCTTTATATAAATGTTCTATTTACTAAAAAAATAATATTTATTTACAACTGAGTGCAATATTTCACCTAGGACCAAAAAGTAGAAGAAATATCTCACCTCAAACTCAGCTTTTGGCCGAATAATGTAATTTTTGTCCACAATCCTCTGGTCTCCCAGTGATAAATAGTATCTGATACCAGATTGCCGCACCTTAATCCAATCATTTATACGTGCTTCTTCACTAGCAGAAGGAGGCCTCAAGTACATCTCAATAAAGCTGAATACAGAAGAAATAATATAGCCATAACCACTCTCTGTTGATAGTATGGTAAGAAATAACCAGGCAAGGGGAAAAAATTGCCAACAACTCACTTATCCATTGTGGCCTCCTTTCCATAAAAAGAAACAGCAGAATGTCCATTTGGTGACTGCTAAAAAAGCTTAGCATGTTAGTTATAGAAGGTTGTGGACTATCTTGCAAAGAAGCAACTAAGAAAATCAATAGAAGCCCTGAACAATGAAAGATAATTTAAGTGAGAAAGTTTCAGAACCATTCAGATCAACCAAACAATGTACGAGACGAGAACAGTACAAACAACAGATTCCAGCATATCATCGAAGATAAGGAAATCAAAATTCAATATTGCATGACAAACCTTGCAGCCCAAGCTGTTCTACTCACATCATACCATTGCCTCATCATGGTACACCAGGAAAGCAAAAAAAAACACCAAGCTTATGCCTTACGGCACTGCAACAGAAAGTTCATGTCAATTTTTTCCATTACAAATAGAGCACTTTCAGTCCCAAAAGCTTAGGCCTCATGACCCCGTGTGGGACTCTCAAAGACTTATGAAATGGTGGCTTGAGTCTACAGGTCTATCAAGGCACGTGCCCCTCCCACGAGGGTTTCTCTCCTTGACCAGTCTTATAAGAAAGGCATCCACTAAAGAACAGCAGGAAGAAAACAAGCATTTAGAATGGTCAACAAACTCTGCAAACCTGCGCCAAACTCTCCAACCACCTCCAGGAGTTCAGCATTGCTAAATCGACCTTCAAATTCTCGGACCTAGGACAGCGAGCCAAACACTTCTGACCAGCTGATGCCTTTCATGGGTTGGCTCACCCTCCTAGGATTCTGCACCTATATAAGGGATCAGCCCCTCTAGACCGAAGGTAAGCTGTTAAGCTACATCAATCTCACTCTCTGTTCACTGTTCCCTCTCTCTATCTCAGACTGCCACAACACTCACCCTTCCCCTCTCTGATTAGCTAGTTATGGGCATCCATCAATTCGCTCAACCCCTGTTGCCCACAGATTATAACTCAAATTCGCATTATTAAACCATTGGTAGCAAAAGATATATTTCACAAAAGTCATAAAAAAGATAAGCACTAAAATAAAAAGGAGACATGTACTACATTCTTTTTGAGCTAGAGCATCGAAGGAAGAACTTCACAACCACATTGGTTAACGTGTGAAACGAGAACAGCCCACCGTGTGTCAAACTTAAAACTTAAGAGCAGGATGACAGGCCAGCTGATGCTAGAATATAATCACATGCACCACCTCAAGAACCCACTGTTCACCGTATGCAGTGGGTGGTGTACAAATCTAATTACTATTTCTTTCCTTAATTTGTCAATGAGTGCTGTGTCCACTGACATGTCTCTTTTCTTTTTTGGCCCAAGTAATGAGTAACAATTTAAATTGAATTAGCCAACTAATCACCATTAGCCTCCAATGTAACACTCTGACTGATATCCCATTGAGCTGTGATCAGGCGTTGTCTGCATCAGACTTCATGAACCACTCCAACCATACACCAGAAGCAAATAAGGATATAAAATGCACAATTTTGACAAAATCATTATTAGTATGAACCGTGAAGGACAAGGCCTCTGTATTAAGTGGGCTCTAAAACCCAACGAAACACCAGAAGCAAACGTCAGTGAAACATAGGGGTTTGGGTGTTTAAAATATAGAGATGGGGGGAAGCGCTTTGACATGACGTTTTAGGTTGCATTGGCATCTTTATTGTGATAAAATCCATTGAGAGCTATTTTGGCTGGAATCAGGGAGGACTAGTATACAAAGAACCCCAGCTTATCCTCTGCTAAGTCCAATTCACGACTTGAGCTCATGCCAACATGTAATAATGGAAATAAACTGAAATTCGTGGACCAAGATTAACATAAAACGAGAATAGATAAAACAGTAGCATGGTGCTTTCTAATCCCTGAATATTTGTGTCTGCAGCCTTGTATGAATATGTATTATGAACATACGAAGCTAAGGCCCAAGTTGATGCAAGGTCGGTGCAAGCCAGAGTAGCCTTTCTTTCCAAATGTTGCATTCTTTTTTCTTTCCTTTTTTTTTTAACCATTCAGTCAAAAATGTTTCATATCTGACAAGAAGTCAGACTCACACCCCACTCCCTCCCCTCCCTTTATATGCAGGTTTATTGGCCACATCCCGTCATCTTAGTCAATATGATACTTCAACTTTTTCTTTTTTTTTTTTACCCTGGCAAAAATTATCCAACTTTTATCATTGTTTGCAAATCTCATATACTTACATCGCGATTTCTTAATTCTCAATCCTATTCTTGATCATAATCATTACCCTGGAGCAAGAGAGTGGATTAATCCAGTAGCTACATGGCACCAACCAAAACTGATATGACAGCCATTATATTCTTGGGCTGTTACATTCCAGATGGACTTTTTCCCATTTTTAAAATTCAGACAGACCATGGAACATTATTTTCTATCCCAGATTTGGTCTTCTTTCATTACTAACTCCATTCAGTCTACAGAACTTTCAAGGAAAAAAGACAGCAGTCACTCTATTAACATTCCAAACGAGCTAGAAAGGAGAAAGTATTCTAGGCATAAAGGAATTCAATAATCAGTTTTGTTTTCATAAGGGGAGAAACATTTTTTAGCCTTCCTAACCCATATTGTAGGTGGATCTCAAAAGACACGCAAGATCACCAAACCAAATGAAACTGAAAGGAAGAAAGAACAAATCACTCAGATGACAAACTCTCCAGCCTCCTTTTTCTGATAAGCAATCACCTTACTATTTCCCAACCCTTAGGTCCAAGTAAAAGCAGATTGCAAAGTAGTAGTCACATCCCTAGTTTGGGAAGTGGTGGTAGAAAGTTTTGAGAAGAGGTTGGATTGTTGGAAGAGACAATACCTTTCCAAGGGCGGTAAAGTCACTCTCAAGAGCTCCCTCTTGAGATTACCGACTCCTATCTTTGTTCACTATTTCTATATCTATTGCTAGGAGGCTTGACAAGTTGATGAGAAATTTTTTGTGGGGAGGCATCAAGAAGGATTAGTTGATGAAAGATTTTTTGTAGGGAGGATCGAGCAGGAATTTAAGTACCAAATGGTGGATTGGAAGGTGGTGTGTCTTCTGCTGCAAGGTGGAGGGTTGAGAATCCACAATCTAGCATTGTTCAACAAAGATCTGCAAGGGAAGTGGTAATGGAGATTTGCTTTGGAACATGGGAGCTTGTGGAGGACGGTGATAGGTGGGAAGCACAATATTAATAGAGAGGGATGGCTTATAGACGGAGTTAGGGGGTCCCATGGATCAGGGTTGTGGAAGAATATTATAAGAGTGATGGATGACTTTGTTGGTTACACGTGCTTCAAATTAGGGAATGGGCTACGCGTACTCTTTTTTGGCATGACTCCTGGTGTGAGCAGACCCCACTAAGGGAGATTTTCTCGGACTTATTTGGTATTTTAACATTTCCTAAGGCTTAGGCGGCGAACTCTTGGTTTTCTTCTCCTTCTGGGGGCATGGTCATTTAGAAGAGTTGTTCAAGATTGGGAGGTGGAATCAGTTGAGGAGTTTCTTGGAACGGTAACTCCAGAGGAGTGTTCTTGGTATCCTCCTCCGATGATAGTCTCATAGGGAGAGGTGAGTCTTCCTCTGAAGGGGATATGGCAGTCTAAGGCCCCAATCAAGGTGATATTTTTTGCTTGGACAGCAGCCCATAGAGTTATCCTGACTATTGATAATTTGAGGTAGCGGCACCTATTTCTATTAGATTAGTGCTACGTGTGCAAAAATGTAGGGGTGACTATGGATCATCTTTTACTCCATTGTCTTTTCGCAAGAGAGATTTGGAGCATGTTTTTTTAGTGTTTGGAGTGGAGTCAGTGATGCCCAGTCAACTAGATACTTTTTTGCTTCCTGGATTAGGGGTTGCCCTAAAGGGCAATACAAAAAAGCTTGGGAGACTATTCCTCTTTGCATGATGAGGTGCGTATGGAGAGAGAGGAATAAGCGATCTTTTGAAGGAGAGGAGAGTTCCATTCTTATTTTGAAGGGAACAGTGCTTGCTTCCAATTTTTTTGGTCGAGTGAAAAAATTTTGATTTTGTTTACACTTTTGTGGAGTTTTGGGGGGGATTTGTATGTCCCTATAGACAAGGATTAAAATTTCATTTCTATGAGCTGTTCAGCTAGCACGGAGCCAGAAACGTTTTAAAAACATTTCAAAAATGGCTCAGAAACATTTCAAAAATGACAAGTGACAACTATTAATGCAGTAAAATGCCAACTTTTGTATTTTTTCTTAGTATAATTTTTAAACTTCTATCAAAAGTCCTAAAAATTTATGTCAATACAACTTAATGTTTCGATATCTTACTCTGTGTTCTTAGTGCAAGTTGCTATGTTCTGATGTATCTTGATGGAAACAATAGTGTTTCGCTTGTACACTGGTCGTTTTAGTCTCTTAGGAAATAAAAATGTTTCGGTCATTTCAATGAAAACAAATGAAAATTGTGTTCCTCGCTTGTAGCTATATAGGGGCTTTATGGGTGTATAGCACATTTGTATACTTCATGTGTATAGGGTTATGGCCCCGTTTTGGCATCTTTTGATATATAGGATATACTTTTACTTATCACAAAAAAGAACTTTTAGCTGAACTTTCATCCATTTACAAGGCACGAGCGCCTTCTTTAAAGTCATCTTAGCCTTAAGTTGTGTAAAACCAAGGGAATTGGCTTCCAAGAGGCTATTGTCATCCAACGTAACTTATAAGAACTAATTTTCCAGTAAAATAGCTGCCATGAGAAACAGGGCTAATCAAGAATATCTAATGGTACCAAAGGCAATTAGTCAAATCTGAAACTGAATTGACAAATCGACAATTTTTGTTTTTCTACCTATTAAATTACATCAAGATTGAAAAAAATGAAAATACACCATTAGGATTTTAAATATATCTCATGCACACAAAAGGATGCTAAAGCCAAGTAACAAACACTTTCATTTCAATGCTCTACTTTCAAACGTAATGTGTATTGCCAAACAAAAAACACACACACGCATACTTCTATATATATATATATATATATAGGTATATATTAAAACAAAAGCATATTCATAGATAGCACTTAAACTACACCTTGCAAAGATATGAACCTAACAGATAATATCTAAATCAAGCCTGGGAAGGTCCTTTATAAGAAAATGAAACCTAAATAGCATTCTTTGACATCAAACTATTTATTTCATAGATGAGAAAAGTCTAATCGCTAAATTACATGAATCGTTCATATCTTACAAGTACATGGAGCAAGAAACACAAATGCTCTCAATCCAACTAGAGAACATTTTAAATTACGTTTATTCATCCTACAGATTACATCATCCAGGTGTTAACATATATAGGTAATATGTGTAAGTGTGTGTGTATGCCTGTGTGTGTGTGTGTGGGAGAGAGAGAGAGAGAGACTAGAAGTGGAAAAGAATCTGTAAGGCGTAAATTAATCCCACTGAAACCACCTCAATACTAGAGGCAAGCTTTGTCAAGTTTATATAGATAAATACAAGAGAAGAGAAGAAGAAGTTTCAATAGAAATTTTAAGGACTGCCCCTAGCAAAAATTTTAGAGGTAAAAGTAATTGCACATAATAGAAGAGCAGGTGCAACTCTTGAATATATCTGGATGAGCCAGGATCTATGTTACCTGGAACCCAGATCATTCCGGTACATGGAACGGAAACAAGAACGTGATACACCACATGTTCTAAATATGATATGCTAGGGGTAGACTTCTATAAAGTATACTATTAGAATTAAGGTACTTGTAGAATAATTTTCTTTAATAATAAGACATTTAATAAAACATAATTTATGTTTTTTTCAAATTAATAATCTAAAAGCACATTCTAGGAGTATTATAGTCCTTTTTTTTGTGCATATTGTTATGCCTAAATTCTATTCTTCCTATATTTTTGTTCATTATAATTGATTTTTTTCCTCCGTTAGGTTACCTTTAAAGATATAAATAGGAAAAAAGTTTGGAATCGCTTTGGATTGACAAATTCACCATTTTGGAAGGCTAGAGTACCATGTTTCGGAACGTCATTCCAAAAACGTAATACACTAGGGTAGTAGAGTATTATGGTAAGACAGGCCAAGATTAAAATTACAGAAGTACAAAATACTTACGAACCTCACTTCTGCATTTAATCTTGTATATTGGCTCTCTAAATGATGAAACAAAGCTGTTATTAATTCTGATCTGCAGGATAAATCCATCATATCAATAACCAGCGGACAAATTTAGGAGGCCAGTATATTGAAATACTAACCTGCGCATGATGAAGGTCCGGCTCGATGTGCTTTCTAAACAATGGGAAAATACTATCGATAAGGTAGTCCAATGAACAAGAATCTCCAATATCATATTGGACTTTGGAAAGAAGACTAAAATGAACACCACCAACCTGGTCCAAAAAAATTATACTGCATGACATCTTATAGAACAATGTAAAAATATGTCTTCATTAGATAACACAAATTACCCTACCTAAATTGCAATATAAAGCTATAACTCATATTAGCCCTATCTAAACTGCAAACCACACTAAGAATTAAATAAATATATTACCACTGCCACTCGAATATCTAGCAGGGAACGCAGTCTTGCATGAAGAGCATAGGTACCATCAACTATTACCTACAAACAAAGCATAAAGCAAAAAAACTCAGAATGGGAAGTGGTTGATCATGCAAAACATTATCTGCATACTTACCACCCAAGATGAAGTACTCTTTATTGCTTTAGAACCAACACGTCTTTTCTCTTGGAAATCGAACACTGGGGTTAATGTATCTTTACCAAGTATCAAATCCTGTTTCAACACAAAAGCCTGAATAAAATGAGTGAAGTAGAACAACCTTAATTATACTTAAATAATTTAATTATTGTTCTGGCTCAAACTTTGGCAAATGAGAAATTCCACAAAACCAAAATGAAATCAGCTACAACTCAGCCAAATTTTTATCTAAGGACCGCATCCACAGAGGGATATGACTTGGCCAATTTTGGGGCTTCGAAAAGCATGAAGTAAAAACAAAATCATTCAATCTACAATGAGCAACTCCCAAGCCAGTACAACTGTTCACAACTGCTAGGAGATGGGCTTAAATTTCAAAGAACTAGGCCAAGAGCTTTAATATGATTCAATCCAACCAAGTAAATATCGGTTCAAATCCAAGTCAGAAATAAGGAGGAGCTGCATACCTCAAGATTTTGAACTAAGATATCGAAATCTATTGAATCCAAATCGTTCCCTTCATCAACCCCAATGCGATAGTTCTCCATAGATAAAACAGTACAACCAATCACAGATGCTACCTTCTCCGCTAAGCTTCAGGAGCATGAAATTCACATGATTCATTACAACAATTTGAAAAGATTTCAAGTACCAAACTACAACAGAACAACCCACAAAATAAAAAAAATTCCTAACTAGACTTGTTTGAAATCATTGAAATGATATGAGAAAAAATAAAGCTATAAAGAGCATATATACCTTGATTTACCCGACCCACTTGGACCACCAATGCCTACAGTTACAAGACCCTCCTTTTTTTCTCTAAGTTCTTGAACAGATTTTACCAACAAGTAATACCCATGATCGAAAGACTGCAGAATTCCCAAACCAATCAATTAATAACTCAATTGCATGACCTGTATATAACAATAGTCATTGTCCATACAACTCCAACAGAATTCATATCATCTTGCAAATTCTCAGTCTCGAACTTCGCAAGCACGTGTTGAGAAACATAATAATATCGAATCTCAAATACAAATGAAGTGGTATGAATTAGAAACACATACGCATGCAAGCAAACCCAGATGAATATATTCAGATTCTCAGCGACAACAAATAGAGAATCAACCATATGTAAAATTGAAGAAACCCAGAAGTAGAACAGGCAGGACAGAGAGGGGTTGTACATACCACATGAAGAGGGAGGGATTGGAGGATGGAACAGGAAGATGAAGAAGTGGAGGGTTGCTGATAGTAATCTCTGCCCCCTTCTTGGAACACTCGCTGCACCACCTCATCATCCATGGGCACGGCCCCAATACCTGTTCCTCCAACCTTTCTTTTGGCCACCGGAACTCAATTAAAGAAGAGATAGATAGAGAGAATCTCGATTGCTTTCTGGGTTGGGTTATTTACTTTTATATATATACACACAACATACATACATTATATTTACGTGTAGATTCCTCGTCAAGGAACTCTCCCGCTGGTGTTCCTTCTGTAGTAATTCTCTTGGAGCGTTTAACAAAGATGGGGGACCTTGGATGGGAGGGAAAAAGGGGGTACCGAAGCCGAAGGTAAGAGAGAATGATGTGTAACACCGTCTACCAGTCTCCTTTCTCATTTTACTCCCAACATTCAAATTATTTGCTTTTTATCAAAACAATTGTGACAATTAACCTCTTTTAACTTTTCTGTACTACGAGGACAGTGTACGAGAAAATACAGGAAAGTGAGAGAGTGGAAGAGAAAAAGATGGGAAATGGGAGAAAATTAATACCATGTTTGGTTACGTTTTAGATTTTTGTGTTGATTTTTTTTTTTTTTTTTGAGTTAATTATAAATACGCTCCTTAACCTATTACTTATTGTTACTGTGCCTCTAAACTCTAAAATATAATAAGTTGACCCCTTAAATTATTAATTTATATCAATCAATCTCTTCTGTTAGCAATTCGTTAGGAAAATTAATGAAAATTTATTATTTAACTTGTATAAATTCACAAAAGTATAGTTTATATTTAAATTAATTTTTTCTTATTATAATAATTTCCTAATAATTAAAATATCTCTTAAAATGACCTATAAATATATGGACAATATAAAGAGTATTTTAATTATTAGATAATTATTATAAATAGATAATGTAATTTAGGTATAAAATTAATTTTTGTGAACGTGTGCAAGGTACATAATAATTTTTTATCTATTTTCCTAACTAATTGCTAATATATTGCTAACATAGGGGGTTGATTGATACAAATTGATAGCTCAAGGGGTCACTTGTTATATTTTAGAGTTTAGAGGACATGGTGATACTGAGTCATAGTTCAGAAATGTGCTTGTAATTAACTCTTTTTATTTTGAGTAACTACACTTTACCACTTGTAATTTGAACAAAAATTAAATATTCTCATTATAGTTTGAAAGTGAACACATAATCTCTTACAATTTGGACTTATTTACAAACTCGATAAAAACAGTCGGAATTGACAAACATTTTGTCATAGGGTATTTTTGTAATTTTGGCCTTTAAAATGGTACATCAAAAAAAATAATTTTGTCATTTTATATTAAAATAAAAGGTTGCCTTTTCGTTGAGGTATTTTAGTTATTTTATCAATCTGTCATGATTCATCCATTTTGTAGATAAATTCACATGTGTTCATCTTTAAACTATAAGAGGATCATTTGTTTTTTTGCCCATATCACAAAGGGATAAAATGTAATTACCCTATTAAAGGGCCAAGGTCTTGAGAGAGAGAGAGTGAGGGTAAGTTCAACCTATGATCTCATAATATAGGTGGATGCGTCATTAACACTAGGCTAAACAAAAAAAAAAAAAAAAAAAAGAATGAGACCATTGAAGAACCGTTGTTTTCATTTAAGCAAATGATTCTAGAAAGTTAAAAAAATAAACACTTTTTCCCCTTGAAATTTTGTTTTTTTGAAAAAAAAAATTCAAAAGCAAGGTTTGAAACTAATTTACTAAATACGATTTCAGTAACAGATAATTTTTAGAATCAGTTTTGAAATACTATTCGGTGAATTTTAAAAAACGAAAACAAAATCAAGAACCGAAATCAGTAAGTATTTTTATAGCTGTAAAGAATAATATTTAAAGTTCAGATAAATGTGGACATTACCCTAAATTACTTTTGGTTTGGTATAAAGTAATAGTTAGCATGTTATTTTTTTTCAAGTGGTTAGAAAATTTGATGACCAAAGAATATTGACAGCAAACAAAAAAATTTTGCCTTGGTATTTTTGACTTTAAGCTCTATATAAAACGTATTGTATTGTATTATATATGTGTATACTTACAGTATTTTTAATATATAATTGTATGTAAACCTTCCCTAATTTAAATATTAGATTTTTGTTATAATTTCATTAATTATCAATTTTTTTTTTGTATGTTAGTTATCATATATTATATTTGTTTCCAAAATAATAACTATATAAGATCCAGTGAAGTCTTAAAAAAACTCTAGGCGAGACTTGAGAGAGATTACTTGTAAAACCCGCAATTTTTAAAATAAACTTTTGAATTTTTAAAATTTGAAAGAAATAAAATTTAGAGAACTAGCTATTTGATAGAGTCCCAAAACTTGGGAATTAATATAAAGCTAGGTAAGAAAAGAAATTTGCACAAAATTTTATTAGAGTACGCAGGGAGGGAGGATAGTAATATCCGAAAATTAATTTATGATTTTCACAAAAAAACAATATTATGTTATTAATATTAATTCTATCTTTTTAAATTTAAGTCCCATGGTAATTCTACTCATAGTATGATTTAAATAAATATTTATAGAGATTATATTTTTCAAAGATATATATATTTCTTTGTTTGGTTGAAAAATTAATCCTAGCCTCAATTGTTTGGGCACAAATTATAGGGTGACATGTGTCTTGAACTTCTTTTCAATGTTGAATCACTCTACCACAAGCGGGTATGGGTGTATAGGATTAAAATGTACATTAGACTTGGGCACCAAGACTTTTTACTCTTTTCTATTGGATAAGTTATTAAACACTTGTGGATGTATGTGTAGGGAATTAAATCCACACCATGCTTGGACACCAAGACATGTAGACTATTTCCTATTGGATGAGACTATTTCCTATTTGATTACCATGAGTGTAGGTAATCAAATACCCTTAACCTTCCTCCAAACAACTTTAGCCTATACAAGCCAAGGCTATTTGGCCCTTATGATTGTTGAAAGCTTATATACATATATATATATATATATATAAAGAGAGGGAGTGGGGCAGCAAGAAGCATATTTGTGTCTTCTAAAGCCACCACATGGAAGACCCCAAGAAGCATGCTTAGGCTTGCTTATTAAGTTAAGAGGGAGTGTAGGACAAAGTTTATTGACCAAAGGACATGTCTCCAATGCATTGAAGGAGATAGAATTATTGCAAAAAGAATGAGAAGACCCCAAAGAGAGGGGAACGGAAGAGAGAAATGGAGAAAGAAAGAAAGAGATAGAGAAAAAATGGGGAAGATTTTGCAAGGGGGCAGTCAAGGAAAGAGTGTTGCTGGGAGAGAGAGATAGGGGAGAAAGGAAGGAGACTCTCGGGTGAGAGAGAAAACCAAGCCTAGGTCCAATACTCAGGTATATCTCATCATTTCTCTGTTTTTCATGCTTAGATCATGCATCTAAGATCATAGTTGGAAAGCTCTTGAGCAACCCTTAATTTTAGGCTCAAATTTCGCAAGAAAAGACTGGAAAATAAGGAAGAAAACTAAGTTTAAAGATAGGACAAAACTTGGTGCAAATCTATCAAGTGTAGTGCATATCGGTGCCTTTTCAAGAGAGAGAACATTCACAAAACTAAGTTTTGAGTACATGGCTAGATCCAAATCAAAAAGAGCTTCACTTTAGACATAAAATGCATGTGGTTTGATTTAGAAATAAAGGGAATATGTTTGTTTAAAAGTTGCAAAGAAAATCTGCCACAGAGGTAGCTGCAAGGCTATGATTTTGTTGATATTTGACCTATTTGAAAATGTTATTTGGAGATGAATTTTTGAACACTTGAAATTATGTTACAATAGTGATTTTAGGTTTTTTTTCTTACTTAAAAATGTTAAATATTCGAATTTAGGTGAAATTTTGAAGTTGGACCGCTGTTGCTAAATCCTGATGCCCCATACTACAACTCCTAATTTTACACCACATTTGACCACCTTATAGTATTCAGAACCTTATGAAATTTTTACTTTATATACTTAAGATATGAATGAGTTTGTGTACCAAATTTGAGACCCTTTGAGCCTCATTTGTTTAGGTAAAGAATATCTCAAAGTTGAACTAACTACTGCCGAATTATCATACCAGCAGCACTAGCCTATATTTTAAAATGCAAAAGAGATAGTTAAACCAATTCATTTGATACGAAATTTGGTACGAATACTCCCTAAAGTGTCTAGTTTTATATCCCATAAATTTAAGGAATTATTGTTCGAAGATCGTAAAGTTATAACCAGTTTATCAGGCTTGGGTCAAAATTGGTGATTTTAAGGAGTTAGTGGATATTGGTGTTAAAACCCCATAAGCTATTGGAGTTTAAAGGAACTATTCTAAAACTATATTGTTAACATAATAAATAGTCATTCTGAAGTATTTCATAAGTTTTAGACATGGTTAAGAAAATGGAATATATTTGCAAAACCGGACTCGAGCCATACTTATAAGTCTTTTCAAGAATGGTTCAATTTTATTAACTTTTAAGTTGTGGAATTAACGGAGTTAATGGGATTATGTGAAGATCTTTGCAAGAAAAGTGAAACACATTTGAGGTAACTGGTTGTATACAATATGCTCCTTTCCAAATCTCTTTGCAAAGAGTAGATTCCTATTATTTCTTAAATTGTATTCCTCTTACATATTTATACTCGTTAAATTCCATCGTTATATGATTTATTTGGCTTTATTAAATTTCTTCTGGCACATTCTTATTTATCGTGTTCGTTGTTGAACTCCTTGATAATGCTATTTTTAAAACCGTTAAATTTTTCTTATTATGGCTAATGTGCCGTGAAACTAATTAGTACATGTTTAAACGTACCAGTTGGCCTGTTATTAGAAATAGTTATAGAATGGTGACCTTACGGGGTATTGATTATGGAATATTGACCCTACGGGGTAGTGGCTATTAGAATTGGTTATGGTATCGTGGCACGGGTGGCGTTTGGCATGATATTGTGAAGGGCCAGGTATTGGGCTGTGATGAAACCTTGAATTAATAGTTGGAATATTGGAATGATTGATATACATATTATGTCTTGATTTATTAGCACCTTGTTAGTCCAATCATTTGATATTTTGAACTGATGTGACTAACTATCGAACTCCGTTTAATTGTCGTAAGCTGAGCAGCTGTACTCCTATCGTATTGTATACTTCCCGATAAAATTTTATTTTTCAGGTCGTAGCGAAATGAGCACAGAGCAACATTTAGGATATATCTTCTTGGAGATAATAGATTGATCGGATTATTCATGTAATTGTATTAAAATCTTTGGAGACACATTGTAATCAGTTAGTTTTCATTTGAGGATGATAGTTTGGAGTTGTTGAAGTTGCATTACTTTGGAGATATCTTTTGGAAGATAAATTAAGTTTCGAGTTATTAGAAACACGATTTTAATTGAGCTTATTTTTGTCATTCATCTTATTTAACAGTCCGGTATGAGAAAATTCGAGTCATTACATTATTATTTTTGGGGTATGGAACTATGGAGATTAACGTTACTTGTATTATGAAGCAAATTATTTAGAGAGAGAAATTTGGGAAAGGGTTTCCTTCTAATGCTATCAAGAACATCAACTGTTGTGCTAGAAATCTAATAAACACCCACAAAGCAATTAATTGGAGAAAAAAACTTCACTATTCATAGAGAGAAAAATTTACAAAGGAGGAAGAGGAGGCTCACAACTCTCTCTCTTTACTACAACTCTCACAAAAACTCTCTAAAACTCTCTTTGATATGTTCCTCTCCCTCAACTCAACCATCTATTTATATGGGAGAAGGAGCACCAATTGTCAAGGTTTGGTAGCCACTAACCTTGACAAATGGTGGTTGGTAGTGGGAATGGAAGACTCCTTCCATCAACGACTTCGGTGGTTAGCTTCTCAAAGGTACGGTGGCTTCCTCCCTTGACTTATCTGCAACATGGTAGTTGGCTTTGGCATGAACCCATCTCAGCAATTCTCCCCCTTCATACCAATTGGAGGAGAACACAATCTAACGTTCTTTAGTTAGCGTCCATTCCAACTATATCTCTGTCGCGCCCTAGTTTTTGACTAAATCCTTTCGGCTCAGGAAAAAACACGAAACTCTGTCATTAGAATTCATCCTCCTAGAAGGACGAATGCGACTAGATTTAAACTTGAAATTGATTTGATGAAGGGCTTTTCTAAAAAAATAGGAGTCGCCACATAACTAGATTACGGTGAGTTAGGTCATTTAAAACTAAGTATAATCCAAAGATTAAACTTAGGGTTTTTGAAAAAAATTTTGAAAAACTCCCTCAAGAGAGGGTTTTTAAAAAAGCAAGTTATTTTGGCAACATTTGAATAGTTTTAAGCCTTTTTTGAAATAACTCTATTTTGGTCTTTTGAAAACAAAAATATATGGTTTGAGAGTTGGTTACATGTAGGGAAGATATCCTAAGATCATCACCCTATCCCGCTCTTTCGATACCTACATGTCTAATCACCCTTTGTTCATTCACTAGAATAACCGATTACCAGCATAAACTTAATATCCAGTTTAGAGTTTTGAAAACAGGGTTTGGTTCTCATTTTTTGGATGAATGAAGCATGATGCAAGTCTGCACGAAAAATGTTTGAAAACATAGAAGCTTTGAAGGATTTTGAAACAAGAATCTTGAATTGATAGAGATCTTTGAAAAAGGAATTGAGTTGAAATAAAAGTTATGACTGCACCATTTTAGGTTGTCTACGTATCTCATTTGGCAAGAATCAGGTCATTCGTAGTTCGGGCTCCCGATGGAAAATAGGCACATTAGAGTTTTTGGAATGTTTGAATACGCTTTGAAGTCTTTGGAAAGGTTGAAAGACACTTTGTAGCCTTTGGAAAAGAATACTTGAGAATTTTGATTTGAAATCAGATGTTAGAGTATTTTTTGAATATAACTTGAAGGTTTTTGAAAGTGCTCTTTGAAATGGAATTTTGAAGTGCCTTGAAATATTTTTTAATATAATTTATGAGAGTTTTGAAAGTTTTGAGAACTTGGTTATGGACTTGAGAACTAGATTTGGACTCACAAGAGCTCTAATGGACTTGTCTCGAAATGATTTTTGAAAATAGTTTTCATATACCTTATGAAAGACACGTTTAATGTATCATCTCCCTTTATGAGGTTAGTCATTGAAGAACTAAACTTCTTTAAGGTTATAAGTTTTGAAGACATGTTTGGAAAAGGGGGCTAGAGACTTCCCTTCATTTTTTTTTTATTTAAACTTTAGGGTTATGGAACCCTTCTTGAATGTCTCACTTACACTTGAATAATTCTAACCATGGATGGATTAGGATTGCTTCAAGAATATGATGTTTGAAAAGCATTTTTAAAAAGAGCTTTTGAAAGTACTTAGGATTTTGGAACCCTAATATGGACAACCTAGAAGGTTATACCTAATGTATCACCTTCCCTTGGAATTCCTAACCATAAAAAAGGTAGAGACACCTTAGGGTTGGGAGTTCTTGAAATCATTTTGAAAATGGTTTTCAGAAAACGTTAAGTGTCTAGCCATCTTAGTTGAGACAAGTTTAAAAGAACTTCTTGAAAACATTTTTTTTTTTAAATAGAGTGTGGGGATATTTGAAAAGGTTTTGGAGTTGACTCTTGAAAATCTTAAGAGAGTAGGATGGTTTTTGAGTTAAAGGATTATTTAAAAAGTGATCCATGAATTGGTACCTTGAAGCTTACTAACCTAGATTGGGTTAACCTATGGTTAACTAACTCGGGTTAGGTTAACCTAGGGTTGGCTTACTAGGATTAAGGTGACCTATGGTTAACTAACTTGGGTTAGGTTAGTCTAAGGTTTAGGTGGACTAGGTTTAGTTAGCTAAGGTTAGATTAACCTAAGGTTTGGTTGTCCTAGGGTCAAGTTAACCTAGGGTTTAGATGACATAGGGTTAACTAACTGGTTAGGTTAGTCTAGGATTTGGTTGTCCTAGGGTCAAGTTAACCTAGGGTTGAAAGATGGTTTTGGACTAGGGTTTGAACCTAGTGGTTTTGAAGGGATGGTTTTATGCATTTTTTAAATGGGTTTAGAAAATCAAAGCATGTTATGCAAAGGACTTTTGCAAACAACCATTTTGAAGATCATTTCTATGAAAATTGACTCTAGTCAAGTATATGGTTTATATAGTTAATGTTTGAAAACCATTTTGAACAAGGTTTGCTTAGGACCATTATAACCTTTTATCTTGAAAAAAGTAGGAACTTTGAAAATCACCATAACAATGACAACTTTTGAAAAACCATGTTTAATGCAAAGATGAAGAGAACGAACTTTTGAAAATCATGTTTAAGAAGAAGGTTCTGCAAACTATTTTTAGAAGAGGAAACCATTTTAACAAGTTGGGGTTCCATGGACAATGATAGACTACTCAAGAGAGGGTTCCATGGGGCCATTCCAACCACTTAGACTTGTAAGAATAGAAACCCTAGAAATTGATAAGTTTGAAGATCATTTTTATGCAAGTTGAAATACAAGGATACAAAAATGTGAGATAGGGGTTAGCGGAGAGCTTTTCTAAAACATGATTACTTAGAGTCTCATCCTAAACTTCAAGGGGCCAACTCTTAGAACCACTTTTAAGAGAACATTGGAATAAGGAGTTTAAAAATGACATGGAAAGAGGGATAGTGCAAGTTTTGAAAAACATGTTGTAAACATGAAAATAAAGCCAAGCACACAAAACATAGACAAGATAGTCATATACAAATAGGGGTTATGAATTTATACAAGGCTAGGGGGTCACACCACATAATCAAGGTGCTTCAAGGCTATACCATTTTAAAGTAGGCTAGTGAGAGATCCCCCTACCCGGTTTTTCTCACTAGCTTTCATTTAGGCATGAGCTAAGAGCTCTCTTCTCTCAAGCATGCAAGAATGGGGGTAGAAGATGGAAATTAAAATAGAGAATAGCCTAAGTAGGCTAGGAGGGAGAAGAGAGGAATGGGGGATGACAAAAATGTAAAAGGAAATACCACTTTTTGCCTTCGAACACTCTCAAACTTCATTAAATGCTTGCTTAGAGCTTGGATGGCCTTGGGAGGGGCTGGAACGAGGTCTTTTATAGCATGAAGCACCTTGTAGGTGAGGTGTATGGGCTAGGAATACAAACTAAGTGTTTAAAGAGGAGAGATGTATGGAGGGTTTCGGATTTCTGGAGCTGTTTGTGTAGAGTTTTGTAACAATTTCGATTCTAGAATATGCAAAGGGGGAGACCTGTATTTATAGGCAATTCTGGAGAGACTTGGTGCATGTAATACATATGCCTAGGCAAAATTTGCCCTAGCGTATGTGCTATATGCGCCAGTATTGTTCCATTGGCAGAATGCCACGTGGCACCCATTGTATTGGCTGAATCTTAAAGGCTAAGTACAGTTTGATTGATCTAATCAAAATCTAGGTGCATGTAGCATACGCTCCATCGCCAGGAGCGTTCATTTAAACTTCGCCTTGATAATTGTGCCAACTAGGAAGGTTTTAGGAAAATCGATTGTGTTTATGGTGTTGTTCTAGGGTTTCTCATAAACTTTTGAGTTTTTAAAAAGCCTGAACTGTGCTTGGAAGTGTGAGATATCGTCTCAGAAAGTATGCATAAAATTGCATTTTTGCTAAGCGTATGTGATACACTCCATAGAGTTTCAAAAGTAGAAGTTTGTGTGTCGCATGGTCGAGGCCTTCGAGAAGTGATCTCTACGATTGGATTGTACTGATGGAAAGTACTCCGGAAATACTTTCGAAAATTCTCTAATTTACGCATTTCTCAAGTCATTTGACGGTGCGTTATAATCAGGGAATTGGAGAAAAAGTCAATCTTGGAGGAGCGTCTGTGAGACGCTCTAGGGGTTGTTGAAAGTAGTAGTTTTGGAGCCACGCGATGAGAAGCTTCGGGAAGTGATCTCTCTGATCGAGTCGTATCGATGGAAAGACCCATGAACGAGCTTTTAGGAATTCCTTGATTTTCGCATTTCTCAAGTTGTTTGACAGTGCATTTATCTAGGGAACCTGAAGAAAAGACAATTTTAGCGAAACATCTGCGAGATGCTCCAGGGGGGACTTTCGTTGAGTCAGGAGTGTTTAGTGTTGTAAGGTCCACTTTAGGTTAAATAGGGGTGTATGACAAGACCCACCGTTCATCATTCTAGGACCGTTACGGTTTCGAGGCACGTTTGGATTGGCCAAAGGTAAAATGGTCATTTTGACTAGGCTTGGTTGAAAAGGTCAAGAACGGGTCGAAGTGTTGTGTTAAGGATATTTTCTACTTTTTGGTGGGATTTGTATTACGCTGGGGCATTTAGGGGTAAAACGGTCATTTTGACCAGAGTTAGCTGGAATGGGACTGGAGTTAGACAGAATGGTGAGTGGGGTATGCCTAACGGTTTAGGAAGACTTTGGAGAGGTGGACTTACCATCTTGAGGGATTTTAAACTCTCTCAAGACGTGCTAGGAGGCCTAAGGGGCAAGTTTGGTCATTTTTCAACGAGTCGGGCTAGCAGGCACCGATTTGACCTAGGTGTTAGTTTCCTAAACCTTCCAGTCTAGGAAAGCTACCTGTGCGGGTGTTGGTCCCTGAGACAGCTCGATTTCAGAGAGCTACCTGTGGGGTGGTGTTGGTTTCTGGGAACGCCTGGTCTTAGCAAGCTACATGTGAGGGTGGTGTTAGTCTCTGAGAACGCCTGGTCTCAAAAAGCTACCAAATGACGGATATTCTACATTGGCGGGCTAGCAGGCACCAAAAGTGAACCGTCTAGAATTTGATAAGGTGTTAGTCCCCGAGATCGCCCGATCTCGGGAAGCTACCTGTATGGCGTTAGTTCCCGAGACCCCCGATCTCAAAAAATTGCTTGGAATGCCAACGGGCACAATGATCTTTACAGCTTCGATTGGACCTTGTGGGTCCAGGAAGTAACTAGTTGACTGGATTAGAGTTTGAAGGAGCCGTCTCAGGCCCGTATGTGTTGAGATATTTGAAAACTGGATCCAGTTGGGCCGAAGATTGTCGAGCGGGCAAAAATGGGGTGCTTACAGTCTCTATATAGCTTGAACTTCTCACGAATAACCACTTTTGTTAGCATGTCTGCTGGATTCTATTTTGTTTGAATCTTCTCAAGCTTCAACAGCTATTGATTCATTACCTCACGTATCCAATAATAATGAATGTCGATATGCTTTGTCCGAGAATGGTACATTGAATTCTTGCTAAAATCCAGAGCATTCTGACTGTCATAGTGCACCTTGTATTCATTTTGCTTGCTTCCCAATTCTTGGATAAAACGCTTCACCCACAACATCTCTTTCTCAGTTTCTGCTGTAGCAATATACTATGTCTCTATTGTAGCTAAAGCCACACATTTTTGTAATTTAGACTGGCAGAAAATAGCTTCTCCTGTAAAGGTGTAAAGAAATCCTGATGTAGATTTCCTACTATCAAAATCACCAGCCATATCTTAATCTGTGTAACCTTCTAAGATTGGTTTAGCTCCCCCCAAAGCATAAGCATACCTTTGTCGTACCTTTTAGGTATCTAAGAATTCACTTGACAGCTTCTCAATTGTCACACCCCTATCCCAATTAGACATTATTAATGTCACATTAAGAGAGGCGTAATCACACAAGTTACCGTACCTGCGAACGACACCTTAATTCACACTCAAAAATATAACATAGCGGAATAAACACCATTGCTTTATATAACCATGAGCCAACCATAATAAATATAAAGTACATAACAAATCATCATAAAACTCAAGTTAACATAAAGAAAAATACAAATATAACTCAAATCCCAACATCTTATACAAATATGATAAGAAACTGAAAGTAAAGCAACAAGAGCTTTCCCAAGCGTTAAGCTGCAAAAATAATCTGTGTGGGTGTGAACTAATTGTCAACGTCCTCACGATAAATAATTAAACTCATAAAGAACGTTATATACATAATCACAGAATCAGCTATCAATAGATAATCCCCCAATAAATAATATCTTATGATACAATGCATGAAACACCCGAATGTGCGCGTGATGTAGATAACGTTGGCCCAATATATCAATGGCTCGTTATCAATGAATGCCCACCGTGGCACCCCTAGGCCCATCCACCGTGACTAAGCCTTTAGTTAGTCCACAATGGCTAACTCTCTCCAGTGTAATGCAAGGTATACAATATGGATGTCATGCAATATCGCCACATACACATATATATATATATATATATATAATTACCAATATCACTTCATATATATATCACTGATATCACCTCATATATGATCACCATTAACACCTCATATGAATTCACTGCCACCATACATAATAAAAAAACAAACAACCCATTCAATATGAATAAAACTATCTTATATTTCCATCTATCACCACACACACACTCGACGAAGTTGCTCCTTAGTTGACGTTGAAGGTTCTTGACCTTCTTTACCTTCTATCAGCACAACCATGTTAATTTTGGAACCACATTGCATAATTCATTAATAAATATTGAACATAAAAAAATAATTCACCAAATGAACATAATAATTTGAAAATAGGCTTAAAAGTGCCAAAATTCACTAAGTCTTCTAATCTGCCAAAACTGACATAGGCCTCATAACATGGACACAACTTCGTAAGCTTATATCAAAAAATTCCAAAACTTTGGAAATACAAACTAGTTATTGTAGAAAATATCTAGACCAAATTTCATATTTTTCAAACAAGCCTAAGTATTTATTTAGTATTTTCTAAAACAGGAAAGTGCTGTAGAAGTGAGAATTCAGCTACAGATGGCCCATCTTTGAGAAGTTTTTAACATAGGTAAACGACATCAAAATGATCTAAAATTTGGTACATATTATCATCAATATATATAATAGATACAGTAAAAATTTCATAATTTTTTGAGTACTATAACTTGGTCTAATATTCTATTAAGCTAGGGGTCGCAAATCTGGGTATCAGAATTCTGTAAAGATAGTCCGATTTAAAAAATTCACCATAATTCAAAATTATAATATTTTTAAGTGAAATAAAAGCCCAAATTACCATCATAACTCTAAGTTAAAGTGTACAAAAATTCAGGCACAAAGAAGATTTGCAATTAGGTCAAAATGTCTCTAAACAGCAACCCTATCATAGAGATGACTCTGGTTATGGTGGCTATGGATGATTCTAAGTTTTTACCATGAAAGCCCTCACCTCTTGCTCTCATTTATATGGCATATAAGATATAAACATGCAAGAACCCATGAATATACCATCACATAACTATGAACGTGAGATGTTTCACCTTAGGAATGAAGACACAAGCCTTCCCCTTCAATCTCTTCTTCATCTTCTTCTTTCTCTCCTTTCTCCTCTCTTCTTCATCTTTTCTCTCTGTATCTCTCCTCTATTTGAATGGTGAGGATTCAACAAACTCTTCACCTAACTTTTCTCTCCTGACTCCTAGTCAATTTAGCTAACTTTCCCACCAAAGAGTTCACTAACTAACTCACCACCAATTACTCACTAACCAACTCACCAATTAAGAAATGACATATGTCACACATACATGCACCCACATAATTTTACATACCAATTAACCATGCAATAAATGTAATTAAATAATTAATTCACCTAATTCTAATATATAATTAAACTAATTGTGGAATTATAAGATTATAGTCTCACACCATTGTTCTTTTCTCGGGTTGGTGAGAAATCTGCTTACAACGCCCTCATTATGAGCAATGTCTAGTCTTGTATACACCGTTGCATACATTAAACTGGCGACTGTTGAAGAGTAGGGTATTGTTGTCATTTCTTCCATCTCTTTTTTTCGAGGAGGGACATGAACTCTTGCTCTGCTTGAAATGATTAGCCAGCAAAATGCTGATTGGCTTGGCATTTTTCATATTGAACCTTTTGATCACCCGTTTAACGTACTTTTCTTTTGATAACCACAACTTCATGGCTTTTCTATCACGAACAATTTTCCTGCGCAATATCTACCGAGCTGGGCCTAAGTCCTTCATATCAAAGGATTGAGATAATTCCGTCTTCATCTTGCTAATCTTGGTAACATTCTATCCAATGATCAACATGTCATCAATATAGAGGAGTATCACAAAGCTACCATCCGA